>JASDQU010739943.1:202128-220557 GCA_032191745.1 Picea mariana
GCGTTGTGTTCATGAGATGAATGGGCAATTTGTGTTGCAGGGACCCGGAAGATTATGAGAATAGCGCCGTGGTTTATAAATCTGAGAGGAGATCGAAGATTGAGCAAGATGGGTTTAGGATCGTAGGGAACTCCGGTGATCAGTGGAGCGATCTGACTGGATATGCTGTTGGGGATAGAACGTTCAAGCTGCCCAATCCCTTGTATTACGTTGCCTAATATGTTTTGTTTGTTTCACGAAGGCACGTAAAGCGACGATTCGTCTGGTTTTGATGGATTTTCCAACTTATTTTATCCAAAAATGTGTCATTCCACAGCATGGTCTTTGATTGGCATTACTTTTTCCTCAAAACCAATGAGATTCTCTTATATTAATTATTTTGTCTCCCAGTCTAATATTCTCTTTCTTTTATGTACATTATTGGAGAAATCATGGTCATTGAAGGCATTCCAGGTAAAGCAAGGGTCATGGAGAAATCACAAAGCAATTTTTGCAACATTTCATTAATTATAGAGGTTGCCATGATTAAGCCATGTCAAAGTGGATATTTATCAAGAAAGGTGTATACTTAAAAATGGGTACATTTAATTTAATGATTTTTTAAGTATAAATTTTAATAATATGGTTATCAATTGAAAATGCTAGTATATTCATTCTGGTCCAAAGCATTTTTAAAGTTTTATATTATGAACATTTATTTAATATGATTAAGAAATTACTATGTGACCATCTAATTGCCACTTTAAAATGATTAACAAACTTATTTGAAATTATAAATTTATTTCACTATTATTTTTTTATCATATTACATTTTATAATATTAGATTTACATTTATGCCATGTTTACCATATCTACCATACACCTATGATGACAACTATACACCTATGATGACAACTGCCATAATTGCCTACCTATTTAGGGCACCAACCTAATTACAAGTCATTTCATATTGTTCTTTTGTATTCAAGAAATCATGATGAGCCTAAATCTTCATAAAGTTATTTAATAAAATAATCTTTATAAATTAATATATTAATAAAGTTGATTAATAAAATGAATTTTGTAACTTTTTTTTTTTTTGTAAGTAAGAAGTATATATTATATTTAGTGCCTGCTAGAGATGAAAAAAGGTTCCAAAATACAAAATGAAACTGGCTGTAGTTACTGGACTGCCCCAACAGAGGGGAAACCAGTCCAACCAGCCCTCAATTCACCAGTCTTAGACAGTTGCTGATTCAGAAAACAAACAAAGTTCATACTAATTGCCATCTAGGCTAGGAGCCTAAAGAAACTGGATGCACAGCAAAAGAGAGCTAAACACTTGGCGAAAAGCCTAACCACGTGGCTCGGAGGTCCTCTGTCCACGGTTCTGCCTCGGTGTTGATCGGCTGGTCGTCCCCGCGTTTCTCCTTTCGCTCCTCACGCTCCTTGTTCTCAACTGGGCCGCTTCGTTCCGCTTCCTTCTGCTTCGCTGCTGCCTGTCGCAGCATGCTATCCGTCTCAGTGTCAAGTGCCTCCCCCGGAGTAGTGCTAGTGGGGTCCGAGGAGAGCTCCGAATGCATAGTTGAGAGGATATGTAGAAAGGTGGCGACATTGTCTTCTATGGCTTGCAGACGAAACTTGAGGTCCGCCACCTCCCTCCTGAGCTCGAAGACTAAATCATATAGGATGCCCAATCGTTCTCTGAAGTGCTCGCTGTCAAGGTGGGCCGCAGGGTGGGGACGCAGTCGTTTGGACTCTCCAAAAGCCAGTGGTGCATTTCTCCAGGTACTCGAGGATCCAGGGAAGGACATGGTCGCTATGAATTGCATCTGGGGGTCCTGAGGACAGCGTTGAATCGGAGGCGACCCTCGCGGGATAGTGGCCATGGATTGTAGGAGCAAAGACTGCGAAGGTGGCTGGGTGGTCGCGGAGCGAAGATGTACAGACTGCACAGATGGTGGGGTGGCAGTTGGGGACATAGTTTGGGGGTGGGAGGAGGAGCCGGTCATCGGGGACGTTGAAGGCAAGACAGGAGGTCTATGGGGCTTCCAGGGTGAGCCCCTCTTCGGCTTTCCTCTAATCCTTTCTTTCATGGCTGCAGGTGAGCAGGTCTGGACAGGGATGAACCAGAGTTGCAGATAAACAATGGAGAAAGTCTCTGAGCGAGCTTGGTTATGTTTGCGTCGTGAAGGGAGGAGCCCTTTAGACCGCATACAAGGTGCAATGCCAAATACGACGAGCTAAGCCATAACACAAATTGCGGAGGAGCAAAGGGTGGCGTTAATGCCCCTTACCTCGACCATCATGGCAAATTTAAACGCCTTTACTCTCCCGGGACGACACTGTCCTGCTGCATGGGCCGGTCACGTGGCTCCGTGTTGCCTTGCACCGTGTCCGGTCCCATCCATCGCCACGGGGAATCCACTAACACCCCATCCGAGGAGAATTTTGTAACTTTGAAGGCTTTAGATTTTTTAATAATATATTATTAGTAGGGTTAGGGTTATTAGAATTAAGGTTAATGTATGTATTATTAATATATTAATTATTGATAAAATTAGGATTACTATTATTACTATTAATGGTTTATTTAATATCAACTATTAACTATATTAATAGTTATTAATAATTAGTAATAATTAATATATTTATTATTAATATAAACAAATACTTGTTATTATTATTAGTGAATAGTAATAATAGCTATTAATATTATTAATAATATTTTATTGATTGGTTTGATTATAATTAATAGTCATTAATAATACTATTTATAAAATTGTATGAATACATTAAGAATTATTATAAATAATACATTAATAATTAATAATAATAATCATATTATTAGTTATTATTGATATACATAATTATTATATATATACAATGTGTATTTTAGGTATGTAATATACATATCCTTTATACACTAATTATTAATCAATATTAATAATTAAAGATGTCACCAATAATGTATTAATAATATATTGAAGTAAATAAATTATTATAATACATTAATAATTATTAATTAATAATAATAATTATATTATTAGTTATTATTAATATACATAATTATTATATATATACAATGAGTATTTTAGGTATGCAACATACATACCATTTATATACTAATTATTAATCAATATTAATAATTAAATATGTCACTAATAATATATTAATAATATATTGAAGTAAATGATTATTAAGATTAGGGTTAGTGTTAGGGCGGTTAGGGTTATTCTTATTAAAATTAGGGGTATGGTTATTTGTATTAAGGTTTATTTTATAATAACAATAAAATGATTTGAATTCAATTTAAATAATAATAATAAATGGAAATGTGAATGTAGAGAAAAGATAATAAAAAAGAGTAAATATCTCCATATATTGAAAATTAAATAAAAATGATTTTGAATATAAATTGATCACATACTACTTTTCATTTTTAGGAGATTATATGCTACTTTTCATTTTGGGGAGATTATATGTATGAAAAAAATTTGAAAATAAATGGAATATTTTAAACATTTCATATTTTTATATAAAAAAAAATATCTTTGATAATGAGGGATTTTTTTTATTGATAATGAGAGATTTTTTTTTGATAATGAATATTCTTTTTTTTAATTAATGTGTGCATAAGCTCGAGAAAATATAAAAAAGTTAATGTTCCTTGTATTCTTGTTAAAGTTATTTTATATGAATTCTAATAACATTTAGCTTTAATTATATATATATATATATATATATAACCATATACTATTTTTTGGTAATTTAATCTCTTTCTAACAAGTAAAAAATATTATATATTTAAATCTATTTTTTATAAATTTATTAAATATCAAATTTTATTATATTAAAAGAAAATATAATAACCTTGAAATTTAGTACATAAACTTTACTTAGGATAAGACAATTACTACATACATTTAATTAGATGTTAAAAATGTTTGACATAATTTCAAATTAAATATATCTATAACATATATATTACTCCATACATTTTTATACAATTGGATGTTGAAAATGTTGATATAATTTATTAAATTTCAAGTTTTATTATATTAAAATAAAATATAATTCAATTAAGATAATTCAATTACTACATATACTTAATTAGATTTTGAAACTGTTCATATAATTTTATAAGTTAATCATCTTTCCCATTAGACTTAGCGTTAAGATGCAAAATTTATTATAATTTGATGAACATGTCCTTATGTTGCAATGTCACGTACATATCTTGATGTCACAATGTGATGAACTTTTCCAAACGTCACAATGTGACAAACCTAACATTTTGTCGCATTGTGATGTGCATAACCCAATGTTGAAATTTGCCAAACATAGCCCAATATTGCAATGAGACGAACATTTCTTGATGTCGCTATGTGAAAAACATAACACATTGTTAGAATCTCACAAATCTATTCCAATGCCATAATGTGCGTGACAAACAAAAAACCTACATCACAATGTATAGAACCCAATTGTCACAATCTAACAAACATAGCTCAACATTGCAATTCCTTACACAAAGCTCATAATGTTACACTCATGACCATACCTCAGTATGTGACGAACTTTTTCTTTTGTCACATTGTGTTGATTACTCTGTCCTATATACTTTCTAAGTTTATTGACCCAGGGTTCATGTCTGTTTGGGGTTCCAACAAAGCCTCTAAAACTATCGGAACTCCTGGTAAACCAGAAGGCAACACAGCGTACAGGGTGCACTGCGTCGTCTCACCCATGATAGTCTTAATGGGTGGCTGCAATACTCATGTGTTTACAGCCTAGGATTGAGCGAGAGATATGATAACTATGTATTGGGAGTGCTACTATAAGTTATTAACGCAATATACCATTATCCCGATTTATGCAAGAAATATAATAACTCATTCATTTAGCGCATCTATATCTACTGAGACAATAAAGAAATACATGCATTCAATCACATAACACAGATGTTACTGTGGTTCACCCCCCTGGGCTACATCCACAAATATATGGCTCTTGGTTCTCTTATTATCGTCGTTCTGTCATTATAGCGTCGCGCACTTTACAATTATTTTACGTTGGGTTAAGATCTGTTATGAGGCGGACTAAATCGCACCAGGCTCCTCAACCTGCGATCTAACCATCAAGATCTACCCTCTAACCTCTCTAGCTCAACAACTTACAAAAGTAGGTCATACAACAAAATATCATATATTTCCTCCTTTGTAATCGTCTCTTTATATCTCTAGCAACTTGTTACAACAGAAAACCACACGTACCTCTACGAGACCTAGATAACTATATTTATACGTTTTTGGCTCTTCAACCATTACAATACATTACAAAAACCATAACCCTAACGTCGTTAGGTCTTCCATGCATGCGTGCGTGTTGTTCTTCCTTTTAGCTATCGCTTTCCTTGTGCATGCCTTCTTTCCCAAAATCGTCTTGCTTTTCGCCTTGGTCTGCTTCCAACAGGCCCCCAACACTGACATGTGGCTTGTCCCGAGTCACCTAACCTTTGTGCGCTTCGTCGATCTCCCTAGTGATCTTCTAAAACTTTTCCTTGAGCTCCGCTACTTGTGTTCGCGCCTGCGCCATCTTCTCCTTGAGTGTGTCTACTGTCTGAGCTACAATTTTGTCATTGATTAATCTTGCACACTCTGCCTGGGTCTGTGCTATATGTTTCTTGGCTTCCTCTACCTGTGCAATGAATTTTGCCACTCGTTCTTGAAGAGTCTCCATTTGAGCCTAACGCTCCTTTTTCTGTGTTTGCACAGTGATGAGTTCTGCCTACAATTTCTTCATATCATGTGCCCCTTTGACACGCTCTGTGATAGGCATTGTATTCTGCCTCTGCTTGAGGTATTGGATAGTTGCACTTATCCTCTCTTCTTCCTTGTCCCACCTTTGGACTTGTTGATCCTCCTCTAGATTTGTCTAAAGTTGTCTTGCATTCTCAAAAAAGTCGATTGTTGTGCTAACCTGTCGCTCTATCTCCTATAGTTGCTCTACTGCCTCATGTTTCCTTTGCTCCTTTATTGCTGGTGGAGTGGTGGGTGTGAGCTGCTCATGGAGATTCTCAATCTCCTTCTGATATTGATCGATTTCTTGCGCAATCTGATCAAGCTTCTATGATGTTGTGAGTTCATCCCTCTGTGCGGTTTTTAGAAACTTCTCGTAAGTTCCTACTACTTTTCGTTCTAGTTCGTTTGCACACTCCCTCTCCTCTTGGGTCTTGAACTTAGCATGCTCACATATTATTTTCAGGGCATCTCACTTCTCCATTGCCTATTGTAATTTGGCTAAGTCTTTGCATGCCCGAGATTGTACCTCTTGGGTAACGCTAACCTGCAACTTGTGTAGAGCTTTGGATGGTATCTGTGGAAATAATAGTTGGATTTTAGCTAAGTCCTTTAGGGGTGTATTCCCCACAATCTCGTCCATGCGCAACATACTGGGTGTAATGTGGAATGTTGCGTTCGGCTATGGTATTGTGTGGACTGTATCTCGCTCGCCTTCTTCTAGTCTTTCTCCTGTCTGTGATGTTGATGTCCCTATTCCTATGTTGTTGCCTGATGTCTACGCTTCCCCGATCTTCTTGAGGAACTGTCGCATGTCTGTCAAATCCTCTTGAATTTTGTTCCTGTGGTGCGTAACATTGTCAAAATCCTCGGATATACAATCATGAACCCTTCGGGCTATCATCTCTGCATCATCCTTCATGATCGTGTAATCTGGGGGTGTTCTCTGTGCCTTTATTTTCTTGCACGTGCCTCCCATCTGAGTGGTTGGTCGCTTATAGGCTTGGTTCTTATGGGTTGGGGCTTGGTGTATTCCCCTGCGCTTCCTCATCCTATTTCTGTTGTTATTGGGCTGACTGCGTATTATTATTCTTCCCCTTTTGGGTCCCTATCTTCGTTGTCCCTTCGTTCGTTTGTTTCTTTTTTATTTGGATTGTCCTTCATTTCTTAGGCACTGGGACTTCCTGAGGTTGTGTTTCTTCATGCCCTATTTCCTCCTTCACTGTCTTTGTAGGTATGTCTTGGGTGAGGACTGAAATCTTCCATTCATCCTCCTAGTCTTTGAGAACCATGTCGATGTCACCCTCCGTGATACAGTAGTGCATTTGTAGCCACTGCTTATTGGGGTCCTTCTGTGCCTATATCCACATCACATGTCGTGTGGCCTTGAAGTTGGTGATGTCCCGATACTATGCAACAACCTGTGGTGTTATTCTCCACATGTTGGAGATGGCCTCCTGCAAGTCGCGAAGGTATCATTCGAATATAACTACTTTATCTTCTTGTTCTTGGCATCTGGAGTGGTGCCAAGTGATAAATACATTGCTCCACAATTCGGCGTGGGTCTAGTGCCAAAAACTGTGTAACTCGGTTCCTTCCATCCCCTGATGGCTATCAATATGAGAATCCATGAATAATAAAACTCTATTCCTAGATCCTTCGCATCCTTGCAATCATCTAGAAAAAAATTCAAGAGGTACGGTGCCCAACAAACTGTGGTTCCCTCAACACATTATGCTGCAACTGCGACGACCCAGCCAAAACTTCCTCCCTGTGACATTTTCATAGCAGCTTGCAGGCCAAGATTTTTGTGGCCATTTGTGTCGCGACATCATTGATCCTACTGATGATGATTCCTCGTGTCCCCCTGTCAGTACAGTATTTCTTCTTCATATCCTCCGCAAGTGCTTTCTCCTTTGTCTTATCGTCGAGAAATTGCACAGGATCCATGCCCCAAGATGGTAACCCTGTGATGTGTGCAATGAGCTCTATTTTTATCGAGATGAGCTTGTCCAACCATATATCCCCACCATGTGTAACTGCCATCAATTGTTTGACACAACCGTTTGCGTATTGTCCTCTGCCAAAGTGCAATAGATCTAGCAGACCCAAAATCCCTGTTTTCTCCAATCCTATTTCCCACTGGAGTGGTTGTTCAATTGGTTCCCCAACTGCATTCGCTCCCACAGTCTATAAGTATAATCTTCTTGCGAATTTTGGGAACTTATCTGTGTCTGTTACATCGTCATCTAAGTATTTGATCTTCTCGATATGACCCAGCAAGTTTGGTTTCACCTTTACCCCCTCTCGTATACGCGACAAAACAAGGGTTGGGACGGGTTGTTTGCGAGGTGACCTAGGTACCTGTTGCTTGTCTTTCTTCGGTAGTGGCTGGCTTGAGGTTCTAGTGGCCATCGTTTGTACTTCGAAATACCATTCTAGCCAACCTGTGACATCTTCTATTGTTCCTTCCAGTGGGTGGTCTGACACAGTTGTTTGAGATTCGTTTGGCTCGACTACTTCTTCCTAATTCGTCCTTGTTCCATTGACTCTTAGAGCTGCTTCGGTGTTCTCTTGTTCTGCCTTCGTCAGGGTTTTTGCGTCTTGGTTTTGTTGTTCTTGTGCCTCTACTGGCATGTCTACAATCATGCCCTATGGTACTGGTTGTTGGGTTTCTTCCATCACGGGTGTGGGGTTCACCGGTGTTGTATCTGGTGATGGGATTTTGTCGACATTAACAAGATTCGATGACTGTTGTTCTCCTTCCTATGATTATACTTATTCCTTGGTTCAAATTTTGGAGTGTCATGCAGTCTGGGTCGACTCTGCTTGTTTTGGTGGTGCCATAGTGGTGATTGTTGAGCGTTTGTTGACTTCAATGGTCTCTGTAACCTCTGTGAGTTGCGCTCTATACTCTTTATATGCTCTCACTCTCTGTTTCTTCTCCATTCTCGCAATAACCTATTTTCTCCTTCCTCCGTGTTTTGTATAAGCATCATATGAAACTTGTTGAGGACGCTACCTTTATGATGGATTCTATGAACATCTGATTCCTTCATACTTTCCATTACTCTCTCTTGCCATCTCCACTTGCTGCCATTAATGTGGCATCCCGTCGGTCCTTTCCGGTATTCAATTCTGCATAACTTCCTCATTTCGTACTTCTTTTGTCGTCTTTCCATTTTCTTCTTGTTTCCCTTTTGACCTAGTCATTGGCCTTGTCCTCGCTGAGTTTTTATTCCTAGTTGTGCGTTCTCTTTCTTATTTCGTCACACTGTGCTTCTGTTGGTACTGTTTAATATCCTGTTTGTTTTTTTTTGTTTTTTTTTTACTGCGCGGTGGGTGGTCGACTGTCCTTGTACAACTTTAGTCGGATCTCATTGATCATCCCTCTGAGTTCTATGCCTGAAGTATTTCAGCTGCACAACTCCTCAATCTGTGACATTTTTTACTTTATATGGTCCTAACCAGTGTATTCTAAGTTTTCCTAGGTGCATGCAAGGATTTGTTGTCATACATCAATACTAAATCTCCTTCCTTGAAAGTTTTCTTCTTGATGTGTCTGTCATGCCAACCTTTGTCCCTTTCTTTCTGAACTTGTTGGTGAAACCCTACTATGATCCGATCTTCTTCCATATTCATCAACTGATTTAGTCTCTCCTATACTGCACCTCATTCTGTCATGTGTGTAATTGCTGCTATGTGCAGACTAGGTACCAAAAATTCTAATGGCACCACTGCTTCTTGGCCATAGACTAGTTTAAATGGTGTGTGCCCTGTCAAATATTTTCATGTAGTCCTTTAGGCCCACAATACTGTTGGTATTTTGAGGTCCCAATCATTCCTATTGACATTGCAGATCTTTGTCAGTGCGTTCTCCAAAATTTTGTTAAATGCCTCTATTGTGCCATTCGCTTGTGGGTGATATGGTGTGCTCTTCTGATGATGGACTTAAAACTCTTTAGTCATAGCATTGATAGTGTTTTTAATGAAGCGTGTGCCTTGGTGGCTCATCAAAACTCTTCAACACCCAAATCGAGTGATTACTTGTTCAAATAGAAAGTGTTTTGTTGTTTCTGCGTTGCAATCCTTCACTGGTGTTACTTCCGCCCATCTTGTTAGGTACTCCATCATGGTGATTATGTACCTTGATCATGTTATTTTTGTTGGTGGGTTGATTGGTCCCACAAAGTCGAATTCCTGCAATTTTATTTGTGGTCGTAATGGCATCTCGTCCCTTCTGTTGGGTTTACCTACCATTTGGCAGCATCACATCTCTGGAAGTACTCCTTCGAGTCTCTATGAATAGTTGGCCACCATAGTCCTATGCGCAATACCTTCTGCACAGCAGCTTTTCCTATGTAATGTCCTCCTGTTATTCCCTCATGGGATTCTATTAACACTCATGGTCTTTCATGTTCTAACACATATTTGTGTAAGATGTTGTAAGCACCCATTTTGTATAAGTGTCCCATGATCAGTTGATAGTTTGCAGCTCAGACTACTAGGTATTTATTTTGCACGGTGTTATATTCCCGTGGCGCAGTACCTATGCTCAAGTACTGAATAATATCTATAAATTATTCATCAGTGATCTGGACCGAAAATAACTGTGCGTCTGGAATTTTTCCTCTAAATTCATAGGTTCTTCTCCGTTTGTGACCCTTGATAGGTGGTCAGGTCCTGCATTCAATTTTCCTGTCTTGAAGATTAATTCAAATTCAAATTCTCGAAATATTATTAACCACCAAGAGATTTCCCCTCCCAACACTAGCTTTTTGACTAGGTATTTCAGGGCTAAGTGATCTGTGAACATCTTAAAGTTTTTTTCCCAATAAGTAATGTCTAAACTTTAGTAGTGCATAGACCATAGCTAGGCCTTCTCTCTCTGTGGTGTTGTAGTTCTGCTCTGATTCTGATAACTTTTTTCTTGCAAATGATATAGGGTGGTCCAAATATCCCATTCCTGGCTACACCAAGATAGCTCCAAGTGATATGGCTAATGCATCTACATGTACGTGGAATGTCTTCTCCCAATATGGAAATACTAGTATTGGCGCAGTAACCATCTTTTCCTTCAGGGTATCCAGACAGTGTTGACACTCATCGTTCCACTGAAACTTTGTATCTTTTCTTAACAATTTTTCCATTGGCACGGTAATTTGCACATATCCTTTGATGAACTTTCTATAGTACCCTATGTGTCCCAATGTTGCTCTTAGCTGACAGACTTTTTTTGGTGGTGGAAAGTTAACAATTACTGTAATCTTTCTAGGATCTACTAGTAAACCTTGTTTGCATACTGTATGTCCCAATAGTATCCCAAACGGTGTTCCGAATATACATTTTTTTATGTTTAGTGATATCTGGCACTGTCTACATCATTATAACATCAACCATAAGACTTATGCATGTTCGTTCAACAAATTATAGACTGTCCAATCATCCAAGTATACATCTAGAAACTGGTGGATGAATTCCTTAAACACAACAATGACTACTCATGAAAATATTGTTGGTGCATTCTTCAGTCCAAACAGCATGACTATGTACTGGTAAGATCCCCATTCTGTAGGAAACGTGGTATTATATATGTCTTCCTGTGCTATCTTGATCTGGTGGTAGCCTGAGAATCCATCAGTGAATGAGTAAGATTCGTTTCCTCCTACGTTCTCCAACACTTTATCTGTGAAAGGTGTAGGGAATGGGTCATGTAGGCATGCATCGTTCACATTCCTGAAGTCGACGCATATCTGTATCCCTCCTTGTTTTTTTTCCTGAACTACCATCGGGCTTATCCATTTAGAATCTTCCATTAGTTCTATGATTCCAACTTCGAGCATCCTGTCGATCTCATCTTTTACTTTCTGCTTATAGATTGGGTTCAATATGTATGGTCGTTTTTTGATTGGTATTTCTTTGACTCTGAGTAGTATTTTCATTTCTCCTAGCTCTTCGGCTATACCCTTCATCTATGTAAATGTTGTGGGAAACAAGTCGCTATACTCACGCAATAACTCTGTTATGGTTTCTACAGTTTTCTCATCTTAGTAATCTCCGATGATGGCCATTTTTGGATTCTCAACTGTCCCAATGTTGAATTTATTTACCTTGATTGGCGTGGAAATAAATTCTTACTCTATAGGTGGACCTTCCACTTCTCTTTCGCCTTCCACTTCCGCGATTTGAATATCGCGCAGATCGTCTTCCTCTGGTGCGTCTTCGTGCACATGGTAACATGACAATAATTCCTTGACTGTCTGTTTGTTCCATTGTTGTTCTTTTGTTATGAGTTCGACCTCTGGTTCCTTGATGAATGTCACCCCTCTTATCTTTTTAAGGGATGCATCTATGTTGGGGTTGTCATGCTCGAATGAGAAAGCGACTGTAAAATTATGTTGTAATACCGTCAAGGTCGCAGTTCCTCTGCACAGTTCCTAGTCTGTATACCAGTTTGTTGGTATGCCATCTAAAGTGTGTATAAAATAGTGGTGCCATTCTTGTGGGGGTGTAATTTTCCACAATGTTCTGCACTTCTCCAAGTGTTCTGCTGGTGCCCTCTATCCATCATACTTTTGCTAGTTGTTGTCTTTCTATTCTGCACTGAACCTTATGCGTAGTAACCACTTACATTGTGTGTGCCCCGCCATCTTGTAGGTGTGGCCTTGAGTGCTATATCAAGTGCTAAGAGTCTCTGATTCTCTAAAACTTCATATTCATACTGTGCCAAGAATATTTCTAGATCGTTTATTTCGTGGAAACTGGGTGGTTCCCTTATTTTTGTGCCTGCCCATCTTACTGCATGGTCTATTTATGAACATATTCTCGTGGAAACTTCATGCAGCCTTTGTTTCCAATTCTCTAGACCAGTATCTGAGTCTGTCGCACATGAATTAATGCTCCACCAACTAAGTATTCCATCTACAGTTGGGTTTAAGTAATCCTCACTGCACACAGTTGTTCTGCATGAATGGTTGATTTCCTTTAAGTCTAAGCAAATGGGTTCTACAAACCTTTCCCCTTCTGATGTGTCTAATGGCGCGATGACCCTGTATTCACCTGACTCAAATATCATTTTTCATGTCTTCAAATTGATTATGGCCTGGCTGTCAAACGCCCAATCCAAGCCAAGCAACGTTGGATATCGTGTTGTGCCATCCACTATTTCAATTACTTCAAAATCTGCTTTAGTGCGCACTCCATCCAAGTCTATTGTCACTCCTTTCAGTCTACCAATTGGTAGGATTCTGTGTTGGTTTGTTAGTTTCAAATGAACTCGTGAGTATCCTAATGTGGGCTCTCCCATGCATTTCCATGTCTTTTTTGGTAATACATTAACTACATATCGTAGATCCAGTATGATGTCTCCCATGTTGAAATCTCGGATGTTTGCATTTAGTCTGAACACCCTACTTGTTCTTCTCCTTGTATGTATGTGATTGATTGTCTTTTGTTCTAATTTCCCTTCTGTGTCTATACTACATATTTCTAATATGTTTTGCAGTATTTTCACAGATGATGGATCATTTAATGCTTTGACACATGATTTCAAGAAGCCTTTGATTGTACTTAATTTTCCCGAGGGTTGCATTTCGTTGGTATGATCCAATAGCGAAGGCATCTCGTATTATGGTGCTTCCTTTCTTTGTTGCAAAGTTGAAGTCGTCACAATTTCCTCCTTTTGAAATTCTTGTTGGGCTTGCTTAAATATCTCCTTTCGCGCGTCGAACTGATTCCTTGGTTCGATGTTCTTTTTTACCCACTAGTGTTGTACTGGCTCTTGTCGGACTGCGTCTTTCCCTGTTTTAGCTCCTCCACGAGTAACTATGTTGATGTTCCGTAATTCATCCCTTTCTTCGACTGAGATCCACTAAACATTCTGGTTGTTTTGTTTCCTCTTTTCCTAGATCTTTACTAATAGTGTCAGACATTATTTCATATCGTGGTCCGATGCGCGACAATACATACATGTTGCTAGTGGAAGTGGACATCCCTTGCATAACGACCCGATTGTTGGCAATTGTGACATACCACTGGTCCTCTGCCTCGTCCAAAACCTCCTCTCACTCGTCCTCCACCTTTGTAGCCTTCTTGATCTCCTCTCGATGCCTTATACCAAGGTGCCTGATTGTATTGCGCAATATTGTACTGAGGTTGTGTTGTGTTGTACTGTGGTTGCACGGTATTATATGGTTGTTGCACAGTATTATACTACTGTTGCGCAGTGTTGTATGGGGATGGAAATTGGTTAAATTGTGGTGCAGCTTGCCCCATCATCATTTTTTCCTGCACTCTATATGCATCTGATGTCCTCTCTCGCATCAACTCCATAGTTCTACAATCTTTGTCGTCGTGGCCCACTGACTTGCAAAAGTTACAATATGAACTCTTTGGAACTGTTTGGTATTTCTGCATCATTGACCAGTGATATGGATCGTGACCTAGTTTCTTGCATATTTCGCACCATATTCCTCCTGTGGTAACAGATTTGGAATTCCTTCTACCATATACTACGCAAATGTTGGACATTCGTTCTTGTGGTGTCCTTTTGTCCTACATGTAATACACCAAACAACTTCTCGTTTGTCCTTACTTTTATTTCGGTTGAGTTGGAATGTTAATTTCTTCAAATCCTCCTTTAGTTCTTCGATGACTGGATCTGTTTGTTGATACTGGTTTTCTTCCAGTTGTCAGGCTGCCTGCAAAGCCTCTTCCAACATCTGAAACTTTTGTTGTCGCAGTGGATATTTTAAGTGTGGAAGTAGTGAATTGACAAACAAGTGCCACTGCTGCATATCAATCATGAGATATTTCAACTTTCCCTTCAGTCAATTGAATCTCTGGTCAATCTCCCATATGCATTCTCCAGGTTTTTGTCTAATTTCGATAATCTCATTCATGTAATGATCTTCTGAACTCGGCTTCTGGAACGCGTTTATCAGCAGTTTCTTGATGTCTGCAATTGTCCTGGTTGTCCCTGGTGGATTGTTTGTAGCTAAACTCATATACCAATCCAATGCACGATCCCTTAGTATAATCGCTAGCTATGCCAATTTAGTATCTTCATCTGTGATCTATTTTTCTTCCCAAATATTCTCGCAGATGAACAAATGTTTTTATGGGTCCTCCAATGCTTCTCCTTTAAATTCTGGTAACTTGATGGTAGGATCGTGTCCTTCCATTCTGAACGCTGAACTATTACCTCCGCACGGTGTAGATACTTGACTAGTGCTTCCTAAATTGGCTCCTTCAGTTGTTGCTCCTTATGTACACGTGCTTCTTATTGTCCGACTTCTTCTAAACTTCGGTTTTCTAAACGGTGGTGTTCTTTTTGGTGTATTAGTTGCACATGGGTTTATGGGTTCCATAATGAAATTAATATGGATAGGATTGTTGCCTTCACTTCCCATTATTGGAGCTCTTGTCTTCCTCTCATATGTTGCGCGCTGGATTTCCTCAATCTACTCCACATCCCGGAGATCCTCTACCTCTTCCTCATTACTTTCCAAGCCTTCCCTCATGACTATGGCTCTCTTCTTGGTATTCACCTTGTATTGGTAGGGTACTCCGTTATGTGTCTTTCTAGTTGTCGCTAAGATCCACTTGATATGGTCATCATCCATCATGATCGGGTCCAAGGGTTCCTCCTTCTTTCCCTTATCCTTTCCTCCTTCCATTTCTCCCTTTTCTATCAGTGCTTCCCCCCTTCCCCCATGCACGTAGGGAAATTTAGTTGTCTGACTCCATTATCATTACACCTTTGTTATATAGCAGTATATTAATAGAAGTATACAATGATATAATGTACCTTCCTCAAGGTCCTCATAGAAACTCTTGCTCTACTGCGTTGTACGACTTCATTGTATCTACTACAAACTTTGTTATAAAGCCTGCCACAATACTGTCGAGCCAAAAGTCTACTGCACGGGTGAATTTGTTGTTTACCTGCTGTAACTACTCAATCTGTACTAGGTTCCACTCTAACTATCAGATCCGGTTCGTTGCATGGTTATCCTTCAACCTTAGTATCTACTCCTGCAATAAGTGTGGAAAATCACAGAAAAACACTTCGTGTAAATTAGTAAACACATATTTCTCAAGATATTTGTGGGGTGTTATTCTAGGGTTTTGTTATCTTTCTATGAAAACTCAAACTATTTTGTTCATAGCTAGATTTCAATCTCTTCTTTTGTGGGATTCCACGGTCTCAACATCCCCTTCTTGTGGCTCATTGATCTCTCCCCTAATATTTTCTTGATCTGTCTCCAACAGAGCTTCAAATTATCTCATCTACTCAATCCTCTTATGTTCCTACCAGCGGAAATGAAACCATTTGTTGGTTACTCTGTCCTATATACTTTCTAAGTTTATTGACCCAGGGTTCATGTATTTTCGGGGTTCCAACAAAGCCTCTAAAACTATTGGCCCTCCTGGTAAACCAGAAGGCAACACAACGTAAACTGGGTCATCTCACCCGAGATAGTCTTAATAGGTGGTTGCAATACTCATGTGTTTACAGCCTAGGATTGAGTGAGAGATATGATAATTGTGTATTTGGAGTTCTATTGTAACCTATTAACGCAATATACCATTATCCCGATTTATGCAAGAATTATAATAACTCATTCATTTAGTGCATCTATATCTACTGAGACAATAAAGAAATACATGCATTCAATCACATAACACATATGTTATCGTGGTTCACCCCCCTAGGCTACGTCCATAAAGATCTGGCTCTTGGTTCTTTTATTATCATCGCTTTGTCATTACGGCGTCACACGCTTTACAATTCTTCTCTGTCGGGTTAAGATTGGTTATGAGGTGGACTAAATCACACTAGGCTCCTCAGCCTGCGATCTAACCCTCAAGATCTACCTTCCTCTAGCCTCTCTAGCTCAACAACTTACAAAAGTAGGTCATATAGCAGGATATCATATCCGTCGTCCTTTGTACTCATCTCTCTATATCTCTAGCAACTTGTTACAATAGAAAACCACACGCACCTCTATGAGACCTAGATAACTATATTTATACATTTTTGGCTCTTTAGCCATTACAATATATTACAAAAACCCTAACCCTAACATCGTTAGGTCTTCTATGCATGTGCACATGTTGTTCTTCCTTCCATTTGTCGGTTTCTTTGTGCATGCCTTCTTTCCAAAAATCTCCTCGCTTTCTGCCTTGGTATGCTTCCAAAAGCCCCCCAACATTGACATGTAGCTCATCCCGAGTCACCTAACCTTTGTGCACTTTTCCGATCTCCCTAGTGATTGTATGGAACTTTTCCTTGAGCTCTGTTGCTTGTGTTTGCGCCTGCGTGGTCTTCTCCTTGAGTGTGTCTACTGTTTGAGCTACAATTTCATCACTGATTAATCTTGCTCACTCTACCTGGGTTTGTGCTATATGTTTTTTATCTTCCTCTTCCTGTGAAATGACTTTTGCCACTCGCTCTTAAAGCAGTTCCGTTTGACCCTGATGCTCATTTTTCTGTGTTTGTTCAGTGGTGAATTCTGCCTTCAATTTCTTCATATCATGTCCCCCTTTGACGCACTCTATGATAGGCATTCTCTTCTTCCTATTCTTGAGGTATTGCATAGCTGTGCTTATCCTCTCTTCTTCCTTGTCCCACCTTTGGACTTGCTGATCCTCCTCTAGCTTTGTCCAAAGTTGTGTTGCATTCTTGAACAAATCGACTGATGTGCTAACCTGTCGCTCTATCTCCTATAGATACTCTACTTGTTGGAAGATTGGTTGTTGTCATTGATGTCAACCCTAGTAATGGGTTTTGGACCACAAGATTGACAAAGGTATTTGGACATGAAGGACAATGCACATGCATATACAACACCCATGAATGGATAATATACATCATGTTGTTTCCGGTGGTATGTGGCACATCACGTGGATCGTCATGGTTGAGGAGAAATGAATTTTTGAAGATGACAAAGTGAATTGAAGAAGGAAGTACATGTAGGCCTTGAAGATAATTAAAGAAAAGAATTACAAAATAAGAAAGTTTCAGGTCGACCCTAATGTTAAAATGAAGTGATATAAATGGTATAAATAAACATCAATATACATTCATTTTGATACAAGTCGAATTTCATAGGAAATAAGAAGTAAAGAAGGTCGGATTTCAAGGGAGGATGAAGTCTTTTGGTGATGTGTTCTAAGGTATGTTATTTTCAGGTCATCTTACCATTTTTTCTATAACTTTGTTTCTAGAACGATTCAGATGGTAAAATCGCTATGGTATTGAGAAGACATATCAAGGTACCTCTGGTAAAAAGTTAATCTCTTGATTCGCTATAATTATGGAGATACACTCTATGGAAGATAGGGTTTGTGACCAATCTTGAAGCTAGTCAATAAATAGGTGTTCCAGGTAAAACATTCATAACTTATTCATCAAGAATCCAAATGATGTGGGACAAATTTCATTGGAAATAGTACGGATTGTAGTTTCTTGTATGTGAGTTTCAGAATCAGATGTTAAATATTGAGCGTGGGGAATTCTGTACAAGTTTGGTCTTCTTAATAGACCAGAATTGAATAAAGTCTACCATTCTTTCTATAAATTCCTTTTGGGGAGGATTCAAGGAGTGAAACTTGGAGGAGTTTTAGAGAATACATTGAGTAATA
>JASDQU010739944.1:7013-23467 GCA_032191745.1 Picea mariana
GGAAGAAATGTATTAATGCATTATATTAAAATGGAAAGTGGAGAATACAACCCATGCCTTAATGTTGCAAGGTCCCTTTCAATGGATCTTTTCTCCAACACACACACCTTTGCTCCAATGCCTTTGATGAAGAAGATCCACCATCTGACATGGAGAGCTAAAGCAAATCTATCTCAAGTATAATCTATAGCAGAATTCTTCATGCATATGCAAGCCTTTGCAAACCTTATCCTTTTCCATAAAGGAATTAATATTTATATAGGGTGAAAGAGGGATGGATGAGGAGATTAGGATGATCCCACTAAATCAGAGAAGCGAGTAAGATCCAAACTGATCGGAGGCCACCTCATCTTCTAGAATATTCTCTTCTATAACATTCGTGAATTTTGACTTTTCCCTTGTTTAAGCATCGCCACAGCCTATGCACAAGCAGCCTGTGACGACGTCGCATTCCATATTTTTTACATCGTGCGACAATCAAGCATCGTCTCACCCCAAGCATAGAGCATGGTGCGATGATCTCCCTTGTCATAGTTTTTTAAGGAAGGAAAAACAAACCACTTTTGTCATGGAGAAAGTCTCTTTTAATGTTTTCAGAGAACATGAAAGTGAGTTATGAAAATTTCGTTAATTGATCACTGGGGTGATGAAAATAATGTGTAACACTAAGGCAATATAGGTGTTAGTCTCTAACTCTTTCCTTTGATTTTGTGATAAACCCTAATCCCAAACCCTTCCTACCTACACTTCATTATCTGCCTCCATTTGATTTTAATCATTGTTTTTAGCTTGTTATGGTTTGCATTTCAGCTTTTTGAATAATTTGTTTAAGTTTGGAGTTTTAAGACATGGTTTTAAATGATGTGTCACTTCATATACATGTTTGAACTTTACAAATTCGAATTATGCTAAGTCATTAATAGCGCTATTGGAATAGCATTATTCCCGTAGCACAAAGATAATCATGCCTTAATATGCGCCCGTCACCCAGATTTCGTTATGATGACACAGATCATGCATTGAGAGTTCACATGTGTCCCACAATAGCTTTGGAATCATTTTATGATTCAAACCATTACACGATCGGATTGATCTGTACCCGCAAAGGACCCATTTCAAATCATCCAATTCTCAACGATCATTATTTGAACCTGTCATTCTATGTCTGATTTTCTTGAATTTTAGACGCAGGTGTTTGCTTAGAAGAACAGTTATATACTAACAGATTGCAGGTGGMAAATTTGGAATCTGAATCGTGCCAGTTATATCATTGTGTTTTGATGGCGCCTAAGAGGAGCGGAAAGGTAGTCAGATTATAACTCGAGGGTGATGAATTCCTTGAAGCTTATCCTCAGATGGATCAAAGGTTCAGAGATGTCGGGTGGATTGAATTCCTTACCACTTTCCAAGATTACRACGAGCAGGTCTCTATGTATTTTTCACTAAATTTTGATGGTCACGAAGTGAAGATCTAGAAGATGTTGATGCTAGTGACAGAACATAGAATTGCCAAAGCTTGCAGATTTGTGGTTGGAGGAGAAAGATGGTGGAAGAAAGAGCATGTGGTTAYAGAGTTTGTCAATCAATTCCTGCTTCCAGATAAGAAAAATCTGAATTGGAGAAAGGGAGTTCCTCGTAGCTGGATTAGACCTGAATGGCACACTACTTTGATCGTTATCCACAGGTATATCACCTGCGAAGGTAGATTTTCACTAGTTTATATCTACCACATTAGGATATTAATGCATCTAAATGGCGATTATCCCTTAAATCTGCCTTAATTTCTACTCAAAAGCTTGACAAAGATTTCAAAGAGAGTGCAGTCACTCTCCACCAATGCAAAGAGAAGCCTGTTTCATCAAGTCTTAATTAAGACTTTAGTTGTGTCTGCTTTGAGAGAATTACAGAAACCCTGGAGCTGGCTTATGGAATCCTTAAATCCTAACACACAGTCAAACAAACAAAAGAGAGGCAAAGGAAAAAAGATTGTTACACAAAAACAAAATATTTCAATTGATGAAACCCCTGTTAAAGAAGAAATTTTTGATATCAGGGTGACAAGGAATAGCAGAGGTAAAAGACCTAAGTTGGATCTAGAAATCGAAATGTTTTATGAGGAAGATGTTAAAGGGGAAGAAGATTTAGATGAATATTTTGATATTCAAACTACAGTCAAGCATGAATCACCATCAACCAGTAAAAGGGGCGTTGCAGTCAAAAGGACAAAGGATAAAGGTGTGTCTGCGTCTCTAAAACCTAGAAGGAATTCTACTAGGGTTACCAACAAGTACAGGTTGAATTCTAAAGCCATGTTTAATCCATCGATCAAACAAGAAAATTTCATAGTTATAGAAGATCACTCTGAAGATGCTGAAGTAGGTACCAGGAAAAAGGCAAAAGGAATTCCATTGCATAAGAAACCAGCAAAGAAAGGTAAACAGATTGTTTCATCATCTACAGGACCTGTAACGAGAGCTACAACCAAACTGACAAAAGCTAAAGAAATTGCTAAAGGTATCAGTGAGATTCCTGAGAATAAAAAGGATTACCTTGCAGACTCAGATCACATATCAAATATGCCCGAAGCCATGGATTCAACAAGTTCTGATGAAGAACATAGCTCAGGATTGGTTTCTAAATACCAAGTTAAATCAAGAGAACCCAAGGTTTCTTTAAATCTGAATGAGCCTACACATTTGGAAGAGTTCTTTGAATTCAGGGTTAAAATCAGAACTGATAAAGAAAAGATCAAGGAACTCCAGAAGACAGTGAGATAGTTGAAGAAAGAAAATTCACATATAGAATAATGGAATGCTCGTTACCAAGAAAGGATTCAAGGTTTCAAAAAGAAGAAAAAAGAGCAAAGGCCATTGCTCAAAGAACTCTGAGAAATAAAATTCAGACTCTATTGGCATAATGTCGTGCTTACCACAAAGCTCAAACAGAAAACTGCTAAAGCAACTGTTGTGATTATATCCTAAAGGTTTCATGAAGATTGCTACAAACATAATTTTGATGTTTTCCAGGAAATATGGCAATGTCTGCTCGTTTTTGGCCTATGAAATGCAAAGACCTCGAACTGTATGACTAGATCAAATTAATCCTTGTTTTGTAGAATCAAATGTAATGCTGGCAAGATCATACAATATCAAGCTATTGAGCAATGATCTATTTTTGGATTGTAAAATATCTTTTTGAGATTACTTCCCTAGTAGATAGATACTATTTGGATCTAGTCATTAAGAGTACACTAGATGATAGGATCTGGAGGTTTTATGGATAGTTTAAATAGGCAAAGGAAAGACTCTGTTATGGTCGAAAAATTGGAGATCCAAATGACTTATTCTAAAACTCCTTGTAAGGCATTATTATTCTATTTGACACTTAATAGAAAAGGCAAATGGATGGTTAGACACTCTTTTCTACTCTGTTTTCTTTCTTCATGCTTGAATTCATTATTCAGATTGCAATGCTTTTGTTTCTTGATTGTTAATTAATACAGTGAAAATTTACTGTGAAAATTATTTTCAAGTTTTGATATCAAGCTGATGGTCTTGTTTCTTTATGATATTCTGAGACAAGGATTTATGTGAAGTTGACAAATTTGGAAGCTTCCTCCTCTCTTTTATTATTAGTCTAATTCATCTATGTGACTACCTTTTAACCAGTCAATGGGATATGCTATGTTCTGATTGTGATTTTCATGTTATGCTATACTCTTGAGCTAGTTTTCAACCACCTTACCCAAAAAAACAAATCATTAAAACCTTTAAAACACTTTGCAATAAATTGATGATGCCCTAGCTTGCACCCTCTCACAGTCAGTGCAACTTTAGGGACTAACATTTTTGGTGTCATTTCCGGGGATGAAGAAATGAATATATCTTCCCTGGGGAAACGACAAGATTAGATTCAGATCTTGATGGTGAACAAGATTTTGGACATTATTTAAGATTGTGATTATTCACTTGCCAATTGCTCTGTGGAAATTCTGGCTTCTAAAAGAGAAGGTAAAGGACCTAAAACTCCTCTAACTTCTTCAACATCTACTAAGAGACTAGTAACCAAGAAAAATACAGATCCTGAGCCTGTTGCAGCAGTTCCAGATCCTGAAAAGTTACTAAGAAAACCTAAAGTTCTTTCTGGACAGTCTTCACTCTCAAAGGGAAAATTGTCTTCAGAAATTTCTCAAGGACAATCCTTTAAAATCACCAAAACCCAAGTAGATGAAGAGGTGAATCCTGAAAGTGAAATTAAACTTGTTATTGAGCCTGCTACAGTTTCATTCCCTTCAACTATCTCAGAATTAAAACTAGAATAGTGGAATTTACTTACTGAACTCATTAAACAAGAATATTCAGACACCTTGCCTGTGACTGAAACTTTGAGAGGTCACAACACAGATATTAAGAGTGAACCAGAGACACCTTCGTCATCTCTTGGATCTCTCTAATCTTAGGATTTTAAATCACATTATTTTTCTTTTGAGTATCCTCTATTTCTTAGCCCATCATCTGATCATAGTTCAGAAGAGAAATCCTTATTTGCTAAAGATAAAGACTAAGTGACAGTACAACTAAGTTGTAATACACAAGGGACATTTTCACCTCTAGTATCACCAATATTGCTTACTCCCAAAGCACCAAAAATAGCTAATATGGTTGCAGACAGAATGGATGAAATAGTTGCAGCAAGGTATGCCCCTTTGGTTCTTCCACAAGTCATGTTTGCCTTTCCACCAAATGATTATATGAGATACTTGCCCAGATTCAATGGAGATGGAGCAATTACTGCTGAAGAGCATTTGAGTTCATTTTATAGTTTTGCAGATAATTTCAATGTAGAGCATGCTGATGTGTGGATGAGATTATTCGTGCAGAGTCTAAATGGGAAAGCAAGAAAGTGGTTCAGGATTTTGCCTCCTAATTCAATTGTTGATATTGTAGCCTTAGATGATGCCTTTCTTAAACATTGGGCAGACAAGAAAGAATTTTTATACTACATTACCGAATTCGGTGCTTTGAGGAAACAAGGTGAATCAATACCTGATTTTACCAAAAGGTTCAACCAGATGTATGGTAAAATTCCAGAGGAGATTAAACCTTCAGAGACATCAGCTAAAATCACTTTTGCCAATGCATTCGATGCCGAATTTTCCTTGTTGCTTAAGGAAAGAAGAGATTCTACCCTCAGCCTAATGCAAGATGTTGTTATCAAGGTAGAATCAAACATATTAACAGCAGGCAAATTGAAATCTAGAAGTGATAGAGACGGGAAAAAGCAAAAGGGAGAGTTGCCTTCATCTTCCAATTCAACATCTAATTCTAAGATGGATGAAATGGATAAGATTTTGAAAACTCTGACATCTGAAATGGCAAGGTTGAAGATGGAACAAAAACAACCCAGTAGACCTGCAAAGGAGAGTGGATACAGAAATCCAAATTAGTTCAGGAGGCCAAACAATGCACCTCAAATATTACCAAGAGAAAGAAAAAACCAAGATGACCAAAAGGTTTTGCCTCCTTTTCAGAATAATGCAGTAGATGAGGAGGAGGATGAAGATGATACAGAAGAATACCCTGCGGTTCATTTGAATGATTATGAATCATCTCCTCTACATGTGACACAACAGGATTATGAAGATGCTTTGATTGCAAACCAATTTGAGGAAGGGGATGCAGATGAGATCGTCCAAAAGGAACCTAAAAGGAAAAAATACAATCTCAGATTTGGTTCAATTGCACCTAAAGTAGATACACCTATTTCCACAAAGAAGGCCAGTACTCCAGTTAAAACAAGAATTGTCAAAGGAAGTCCCAAGATTCAAGTTGATCAACCATTGAAACAGCCTGCCAAGGATAATACTGTTGACATAAAGGAACCAGACATAAATGTTTATTCTTTCAGTTTAGAACATGAAATCAACAAAATCAAGATTTTAGTGCCATTATTAGAACTCATGAAAACAGAACCCTTCAGAAAGACTGTCCTCAAGGTTCTACAGGCTCCAACTCAAGTCACCTTTTCAGATACAACCAATCTAGAGGATGAAAACCCTTCTATAACTATTGGACCTCACATTGAAGACATAATTGATGACTCTCCACCATTATACATTTCATTAAATGTCCATGACAAGATATTGCACAACTACCTAATGGATTCTAGTGCCTCGCATAATGTCATGCCTAAGGTGGTGATAGAAGAATTAGGGTTGGACATTACTAGACCATATCATGATCTATATTCTTTTGACTCCAAGAAATTCAAATGCCTTGGAGTTATGAAAGATGTGGTTGTTACTCTTTCCCAATTACCTATGAAAACTGTGGTATTAGATGTTATTGTAGATGACATACCACCAAAATTTGGAATGTTTCTTTCAAGATCTTGGGCCAAGAAGGTAGGTGATACTCTATAGATGGACCTTAGCTATGCAACTATACCTATTTTTGGTGGGGAACAACGGAGATTATACAGAGAAGTAAGATTGGCTTATTTGGTAAGTGATCACAATAATCTCACTAATCATCCTATATATGTTGTAGAAGATGATATTGGTTCTTCTATTTTTCATATGAGTGATGAGATGGAAGAAGTATCAGTCAGAAAGACAACAAGTGTTGTTGGAGACAGTAAAGACAATTTTGTTTGGAAAATGTTTTTCGATGGAGCATGTTCTAAAGAAGGTTTTGGAGCTGGCATTGTCTTAATTTCACCTACCAAGGAGGTTATTCCTATGTCATATAAACTTGAATTTGAAACCACTAATAACATCAGTGAGTATGAAGCTTTGTTATTAGGTTTGAAAGCTGCTAGAGATATGGGTATAGATAAGCTGTCTATTTTTGGAGACTCGGAACTTATTATTCACCAGATCAAGAATATATATCAAACCAAACAACAAAGGTTGAAACAATATAGAAATGAGGTGTGGGATTATGTGGATAATTTCTTTTTGGCATTCAATATTACTTTTGTGCATAGAAATTTAAATCAACAGGTTGATTCTTTGTCACTTGCAGCTAGCAACTTTAAAAATCTGATGTTTCCTAATCTGAAGTTCGAAGTTGAGGTCGGAAATAGACCCTCAATACCGGATAATATAAAACATTGGCAGGTTTTTAAAGACGATGAGGAAATTCAAAGAATTTTGAAAACTATTGAAGAGTTTTCTAACATTTCAATAGATCAAGATGACGAAAATGGTTAAGCAGAAATACATGCTGCAGAAGTCCTTCAAGATACTATTGTTGGCCACAAAATCATTGATCTGAAGACAACCATATTCCCAAAGGTTTGGTTCCACTAGAGAGGTTGTTTGATAACAATGATGTTTCCAGGAAGGTTGATATCCAAACAGAAGAAATGAATGTAGTGGACTGTGATATTAGTCTGGATGCAAACCCCAGGTTGGTCAAAATATCTAGAAAACTGTCACAAAAACAGAAAGAAGCATATGTTGAATTGATGAAACAATATAAAGATATATTTGCCTGGTCTTATGAAGATATGAAATTGTTTGATACAGAAATTATTCAGCACAAAATTCCTCTAAAACCTGGATCAAAACCCGTCAAGCAAAAGTTCAGGCAATTTAATCCTTCACTGTTACCTATAATAGAAAAGGAGCTGAAAAGGTTGTTGGAAGCAAAAATCATAGTGCCACTGAGATACTCAGAATGGTAGCCAACCGTGTACCTGTCAGGAAGAAGAACGGAGAGATAAGACTCTGTGTGTACTTCAAGAATCTAAATAGGTGCTCTTTGAAAGACAATTATCCATTACCAAAAATTGATTATATCTTAAAGAGAGTTGTCAGTGAAAAGAGGATATTTATGCTTGATGGATACTCAGGGTACAATCAAATATCAGTAATGGAAGAGGACAAAAAGAAAACAACTTTTACCACTCCTTGGGGCACTTTTATATATGAAAATATGCCTTTTGGATTGATGAACGCAAGAGCCACATTCCAAAGGGATATGGACATTGCTTTCATTGGTGAGAAAGACAGGTTTGTGGTTATTTACCTTGATGGCATCATTATATTTTCAACATCCAACGAAGAACATTTACAACACTTAAAACAGACTTTTGAGAAGTGCAGGAGGTACGGTATATCACTTAATCCCAAAAAATCACATTTTTCCATGGAGGGAGGAAAGATTTTAGGACACATTGTTTCACCTGAAGGTATTAAAATAGATCCTGAAAGAGTAAAGGCTATACAAAAAATAGACATTCCAAGAAACAAAAAGTCTATTCAGTCCTTCATTGGCAAAATTGATTTTTTAAGGAGGTTTATACCTAACTTTGCAGAGATTATCAAGTGCATTACTGACATGTTGAAAAAAGATGCAGAAATTAAGTGGATACCAGAAGCGAAAGAATCCTTTGAAAGGATCAAGCAGGCTATTGTTCAGGCACCTGTTCTAATTAGCCTAGATTACTCCAAAGAATTTATGATTTTTTCATTTACATCAGAAAATACCATAGCCATTGTTCTTCTGCAAAGAAATGAGCAAGGATATGAGCAACCTATCTCCTTCTTTAGAAAAACTCTTAGAGACACTGAATTGAAGTATGATATAATATAAAAACAGGCCTATACCTTGGTAAAGGCTCTGAAATCCTTCAGAGTATATGTTCTTCAATCTAATATTACAGCTTATGTCCCAAGCAGTGTAGTCAAAGAAATATTGGTTCAGCTTGATTGTGAAGGAAAGCGAGGGAAATGGATAACAAAAATCTTGGAGTATGATCTCACCATAAAGCCTACTCAGATGATAAAAGGACAAGGCCTTGCCAAATTAATGACAGAATCTAATTGCAAAGAAATTGGGTTGTACCATCTTTCAGACAAGACACATGATTCTTCTGTCCAGATTGAAGAAACAAATTCACAGGTAAACAACAAGTATGTTTCTTCACCATGGTACAAAGATATCGTATTTTTTTTGCTGAACTTCCAATCTCCCCCAGAGTTGGATAAATCAAAATTCAGATCATTAAAGTTAAAAGCAGTAAAGTACTACATTGTTGATCAGACCCTATTCTGGAAAGACCCTAATGGTTTTCTGTTGAGGTGTGTTGATGAAAAAGAAGCTAAAAAAATTTCTCAGGATCTGCATCATGGTGTCTGCGGAGGCCATCATCATTGGAAGGCTACTTCCTTCAAGATTCTTAGGGCAGGCTATTACTAGCCAGTTCTATTCTCAGATATTTTTTCTCAAGTCAGGGCATGTGAACCCTGTCATAAATTTGTTGGAAAATAGAAACTTATATCTTTGCCTCTGAAACCAATCATCACCCATGGACCATTTCAACAGTGGGGATTGGATTTCATCGGAGAGATTAATCTGTCATCTTCAGGACAGCATAGATGGATTCTTACAGTCACGGATTATTTTACGAAGTGGATCAAAGCAATTCTAACTCGGAATACAATAGACAAGGTAATCATGGAATTTCTAGAAGGATATATTTTTTCCAAGTTTGGTTGTCCTAAAAATCTGGTCACTGATAATGCACAGGCTTTTAAATCGAATTCCATGATTGAATTCTGCAATAAGTATAGTATCAAATTGATTCATTCTACTTCCTACTATCCCCAAGGGAACGGATTGGTAGAATCTTCCAATAAGACTTTGATAAGGATTATTAAAAAACTACTAGCAGAAAATAAAAAATCATGGGATTCCAAGTTAAAGTTTGCCCTTTGCGTTGATCGTATCAGCAACAAGAAGTCTATTGGGACATCTCCTTTCCAAATGGTATATGGGATAGAATTTATTCTTCCAACTCAATTGGGCTTGCCAGTTTTAAAGTTTCTACAAGAAGAGTTAGAAGAACCCAACGATATCCAAAGGATATTTTTTCAGATGATTGAAGTTCAGCAGGTCAGAGAACAGGTGAATCAAAAAGTTGTTGCTCACCAGAGCAAAGTCAAGGCTACATTCGATAAGGGAACTAAGAAATATATTTTCAATGAGGGAGATTTGGTGTTAAGGTGGGATGCCAAGAGAGAGGATAAAGCTAAACATGGTAAGTTTGATAACCTATGGTGTGGTCCTTTCAAAATAGCCAAGGTAATGAACAATAACACTTTTCTCCTGCATAATTTGGACAACACATAAAATTTTGGAGGCCCAATGAATGGGAGGTTCTTGAAGCACTATTTTCTTTAATGACTCATCGGGTTTTCAGTTAGTACAGTAGGTTTTCTTTTCAATAAAGACTCCATATACCCAATGGACTCGTTTTTACGGTTATGCTGGGAATAAAAGACTGACATATGCAGGGAGATCAGTGAATCAAAAATAAAGGAAAAGGCATTGGTATGCAGTTCTTGGAGTTTATTATAAAAACTCCATCCCCAGAAGGAGCCAGTGCTAGTCTCTAATTCTTGCCTTTGATTTTGTGAGAAACCCTAATCCCAAACCCTTCCTACCTGCACTTCATTATCTACTTCCATTTGATGTTAATCATTGTTTTTAGCTTGTTATGGTTTGCGTTCCATCTTTTTGAATAGTTTGTTTAATTTTGGAGTTTTAAGACATGGTTTTAAATGATGTGTCACTTCATATGCCTGATTGAACTTTACAAATTCGAATTATGCTAAGCCATTAATAGCGCTATTGGAATAGAATTATTCCTGTAGTGCAAAGATAATCATGCCTTAATATGCACCCGTCACACAGATTTCATTATGATGACATAGATCATGGATTGAGAGTTCGCATGTGTCCCACAATAGCTTTGGAATCATTTTATGATGCAAACCATTACATGATCGGATTTCTCTGTACCCGCAAAGGACCCATTTCAAATTGTCCAATTCTCAACGATCATTATTTGAACCTGTCATTCTATGTCTGATTTTGCTGAATTTTAGGCGCAGGTTTTTGCTCAGAAGAACAGTTAAATACTAACAGATTGTAGGTGGCAAATTCAGAATCCAAATCGTGCCAGTTATAKCATTTTGTTTTGATGGCGCCTAAGAGGAGTGGAMAGGTAGTCAGATTAGAACCTGAGGGTGTTGAACTCCTTGAATATTATCCTCAGATGGCTCAAAGGTTCAGAGATGYCGGGTGGTTTGAATTCYTTACCACTTTCCAAGGTTACAACGAGAAGGTATCTATGGAGTTTGCACTGAATTTTGATGGTCACGAAGTCGAGATCGGGAAGATGATGATGCTGGTGATAGAACAGACAATTGCCAAAGCTTGCAAATTAGTGGTTGGAGGAGAAAGATGGTGGAAGAAAGAGCATGTGGTTACAAAGTTTGTCAATCAATTCATGCTTCCAGATAAGAAAAATCTGAATTGGAGAAAGGGAGTTCCTCACAGCTGAATTAGACCTGATGGCACACTGCTCTGATTGTTATCCATAGGTATATCACCTGTGAAGGTAGATTTTCACTAGTCTATATCTACCACATTAGGATATTAATGCATCTAAATGGCAATTATCCCTTAAATCTGCCTTAATTTCTACTCAAAATCTTGACAAAGATGTCAAAGAGAGTGCAGTCACTGTCCACCAATGCAAAGAGAAGCTTGTTTCATCAAGTCTTAATTAAGACTTTAGTTGTGTCTGCTTTGATAGAATTACAGAAACCCTAGAGCTAGCTCATGGAATCCTTAAATCCTAACACAAAGTCCAGCAAACAGAAGACAGGCAAAGGAAAAAAGATTGTTACATAGAAACAAAATATTTCAATTGATGAAACCCATGTTAAAGAAGAAATGCCTGATATCAGGGTGACGAGGAATAACAGAGGTAAAATACCTAAGTTGGATCTAGAAATCGAAATGTTTTCTGAGGAAGATGTTAAATGGGAAGAAGATTTAGATGAAGATTTTGATATTCAAACTACAGTCAAGCACAAATCACCATCAACCAGTAAAAGGGGTGCTATAGTCAAAAGGACAAAGGATAAAGGTGTGTCTGCGTCTCAAAAACGTAGAAGGAATTCTACTAGGGTTACCAACAAGTACAGGTTGAAGTCTAAAGCCATGTTTAATCCATCGATCAAAGAAGAAAACGTCGTAGTTATAGAAGATCACTCTGAAGATGCTGAAGCAGGTACCAGGAAAAAGGCAAAAGGAATTCCATTGCATAAGAAACGAACAAATAAAGGTTAACAGATTGTTTCATCATCTACAAGACCTGTAATAAGAGCTACAACCAGATTGGCAAAAGCTAAAGAAATTTCTAAAGGTATCAGTGAGATTCCTAAGAATAAAAAGGATTACCTTGTAGACTCAGATCACATATCAGATATGCCCAAAGCCATGGATTCAGCAAGTTCTGATGAAGAACATAGCTCAGGGTTGGTTTCTAAATACCATTTTAAATCGAGAGAACCCAAGGTTTCTTTAAATCTGAATGAGCCTGCACCTTTTGAAGAGTTCCCCAAATTCAAGGTTAAAATCAGAACTGATAAAGAAAAGATCAAGGAACTCCAGAAGACAGTGAGACAGTTGAAGAAAGAAAAGGAACATATAGAACAATGGAATGCTCGTCAGCAAGAAAGGATTCAAGGTTTCAAAAAGAAGAAAAAAGAGCAAAGGGCGTTTCTCAAAGAACTCAGAGAAATAAACTTCAGACTCTATTGGCACAATGTCATGCTTACCAAAAAGCTCAAACAGAAAATTGCTAAAGCTACTGCTGTGATTATATCCTAAAGGTTTCATGAAGATTGCTACAATCATAATTTTGATGTTTTCCAGGAAATATGGCAGTGTCTGCTCGTTTTTGGCCTATCAAATGCAAAGACCTCGAACTGTATGACTAGATCAAACTAATCCCTATTTTTTAGAATCAAATGTAATGCTGGCAAGATCATACAATATCAAGTTGTTGAGCAATGATCTATTTTTGGATTGTAAAATCTCTTTTTGAGATAACTTCCCTAGTAGATAGATACTATTCGGGTCTAGTCATTAAGAGTACACTAGATGATAGGATCTGGAGGTTTTATCGATAGTTTAAATAGGTAGAGGAAAGACTTTGTTATGGTTGAAAAATTGGAGATCCAAAGGACTTATTCTGAAACTCCTTGTAAGGAATTATTATTCTATTTGACACTTAATAGAAAAGGCATATGGATGGTTAGACACTCTTTTCTACTCTGTTTTCTTTCTTCATGCTTGAATTCATTATTCAAATTGCAATGCTTTTGTTTCTTGATTGTTAATTAATACAGTGAAAATTTACTATGAAAATTATTTTCAAGTTTTGATATCAAGCTGATGGTCTTGTTTCGTTATGATATTCTGAGACAAGGATTTATGTGAAGTTGACAAATTTGGAAGCTTCCTCCTCTCTTTTATTATTGGTCTAATTCATCCATGTGACTACCTTTTAACCAGTCAATGGGATATGCTATGTTCTAATTGTCATTTTCATGTTATGTTATACTCTTGAGCCAGGTTTCAACCACCTTACCCAAAAAACCAAATCATTAAAACCTTTAAAACACTTTGCAATAAATTGATGATGCCCTGGCTTGCACCCTCTCATAGTCAGTGCAACTTTAGGGACTAACAATAGGAATGAGGTATGGGACATAGTTGACAATTTCTTTCTAGCTTTCAATATTTCTTTTGTCCCTATAGATGCCAATCAAAGGGAAGACTCTTTAGCTCTAGTTTCTAGTACTTTCAAGCCTCCCATTGGTCCAAATTTTAAATGTCAGGTGGAGGTTAGGCACAAAACAACAATACCATATAATGACAAACACTGGCAGGTTTTTAGTGACGATTGAGAGCTCAAGAGTTTTCCGTAAACCATTGATGAATTTTCAAATATCTCTATTGACAAAGAAAATGAGAATGATGAATACGAAAATCAGCAGACACTTCCATTTCTAAATAAGGTGGTTGGTCACAACATTGTGGACCTAAAAACAAATCATATTCCAAACGGCTTAGTCCCACTGGAGAGACTTTTTGACATAAAGGATGTCTCCAGGAAAGTTGAAACTAAAAGTCATGAACATGAGGTTCTAGACTGTAATATTGGGATAACTGTAGATCCCAATATCATCAAGATATCCAAATTACTGCCAGATGAGCAGAGAGACAGCTATGTCATCCTTATGACAAAATTTGTTGATATTTTTGCATGGTCTTATGAAGACCTGAAAACCTTTGACACTGAAATCGTTCAGCATAAAATTCCTCTGAAAGTAGGATCTAAGCCATTTAGGCAGAAAATTAAACAGTTTAACCCTCTATTGATGTCTATTATTGAAAAGTAATTGAAGAGGATGCTTGATGCCAATATTATTGTGCCATGAGATATTCAGATTGGGTGGCAAACTTGGTGTTGGTCAAGAAAACGAGTGGTGAAATACGATTATGTGTGGACTTGAGAAACATGAACATGTGTTCATTGAAATTCAAATATCCATTTCCAAATATGGATCACATTTTGCAAAGGGTTGTAGGTTCTCACATAATTTCCATGTTGGATGGTTATTCTGGGTACAATCAGATAGCAATGTTCGAAGAAGTAAAATAAAAAAAATTCTTCACTACTCCATGGGATACCTTCATGTATGAAAAATTTCCCTTTGGCTTGATGAATGCAGGGGCCACCTTTCAAAGGGCCATGGGAATTGAATTTGTGGGTGAAAAGGACAAGTTCATGGTGATATACCTTGATGACATCACTATCTTTTCAAAATATGATGATGAACATCTACATCACCTAATGCAAATATTTCAAAAATGTGTAGGTATGGAATCTCATTGAATCCCAAAAAATCCCATTATATCTTTCGAAGGGATAAATATCGACCTTGAGAGAGCAGACACTATTCATAAAATTGGCATCCCTAGAAATAAGAAGGCCATAGAGTCTTTCATAGGAAAAATAAATTTCTTGAGGCGATTTGTACCAAATTTTGTTGAGATCATTAGGCGCATTAAAAACATGTTGAGAAAGGATGCTGACATTCAGTGGACATAGGAAGCAAGGTCATCCTTTCAAAGGATAAAACAATCTCTAATTGAAGCCCTGGTTCTAGTTAGTCCAGATTATTCCAAAGAATTCCTGATTTTCTCTTTTTCCTCTGAGGAGACTATTGTTGTTGTACTGATGCAAAATAATGAAGATGGACATGAACAACCCATTGCCTTTTTCAGCAAAACACTTGGGGATGCATATTTGAAAGATGACATAATGGAAAATCAGGCTTATGCCTTAGTGAAGGCCTTGAAATCCTTCAGGGTTTATGTTCTGCAGTCTAAGATAACCACTTATGTCCCTAGAAACAGTGTTAAAGAGATCCTTGTCCATCCAGATAATGATGGGAAGAGAGAAAAATGGATATTCAAACTTCTGGAATATGACTTGCACATAAATCCCACTAAACTGATCAAGGTATAGGGCCTTGCAAAATTGTTATTTGATTTGAATTGCACCATATCTTCAACCAATCAAATGCTCCATTTATACAGGATGAAAAGAAGACATTGTAGGTATTGGAAAAATATTCTCTTTCACCCTATTATAAAGACATCGTTTATTTTTTACAGCACCTTGAATTCCCACCAGAGTTAGATAAATCCAAACTAGATCTGTTAAATTAAAGGTTGTAAAATACTGCATTTTAAATCATAATTTATATTGGAAAGACCTTGTTGGTATTTTGTTAAAGTGTGTGGACGAAGATGAGTCAAAACAGGTTATAACTGATATGCATAAAGGCATGTGTGGAGGGGACCGACATTGGAAAGATACAACCTTCAAATTTCTAAGGGTTGGATACTGCTGGCCCACAATATTTTCTGATGTATTTTCCATCGTTATAACATGTGAAAAGTGCCAAAAAATTGTTGGAAAGTAGAAATCACTCTCGTTGCCCCTGAATCCAATTATTGAAAACGACCCATTTCAACAATGGGGCCTAGATTTCATTGAGGAGATAAACCCATCCTCCATTGGGCAACATAAGTGGATCCTCACTGCCACTGATTACTTTACAAAATGGATTGAGGCTATTCCTACCAGGAATTCCACTGAAAAAAGTGATCATGAACTTTCTAGAAATGAACATCTTTTCCAGGTTTGGATGCCCCAGAAAACTAATAAAAAACAATGCTCAGGAATTCAAGTCCAAGGCCGTGATTAATTTATGTGGGAATTAAAACATTATCCTGGCACATTCGACACCATATTACCTGTAGGAGAATGGGTTGGCAGAGTCATCAAATAAAACCCTCTTCAGGATTATTAAAAAATCATTGGCTGAAAATAAAAAATCATGGGATTCCAAATTGAAGTATGCCTTATAGCCTGATAGGATCAACACCAAAAAGTCACTGGCTACCTCCCCATTTCACCTAGTCTATGGGGTGGATGTTGTTTTTCCAACCCAACTTGGTCTACTAGTGTTGAAATTTTTGCAGGAAGAAGTGGAGGAGCTTAATGACATTCAG
>JASDQU010739944.1:23567-36996 GCA_032191745.1 Picea mariana
AGGAGCCACCAAAGTAGTAGTTTGGCTGGCTGTTGTGTGTTGGATAGATAACTGCTGCAATTGTTTCGTCAATTGCTCAGCGGGCTTTGTTTGTGCTGAACCAACAATATCATAGGCATGTGGTCCAGCTCTCTGTCTAGTTTTATCCAGTATTAAGCGTGGCACATTTGGCAAGATGTTGTATAATAAACCGGACTGAGAATATATGAGCTCAAATTGTTGAGCTCTCATGATGGTGTCTTCTTCGAAGAAGACTCCCAACGTTGCGACATCTTTGGATAACTACGGGACCAAAGAATTAAGGAACCAATCAAGCAAGAATGTTGGTGGGACTGGCACCTTAATTAGACTCTTCCGGTGTCTCCATTCTCGGATGTGATCAGAGATATGGTCCGCTGTCGTCTGTTCGAAATTGGCCAGCAGCTCTGTGCCAGCGTCGTATCTCATAGGTAACTGGAAATGGTTTAGGAAAGCCATTTCCAGCTCACCGAAGGAAGAGTATCTTGAGCGATCGAGCTCAATGTACCATTTCGCGACACTCCCAATGAGAGTACGTTGAAACAATCACAACTGTACGGAGTCATCTTTCAATGAGTTAGATGAGCACTAAAGATGGAAGGTAGTCACATGATCTCCTGGATCTTCGTTAGGTTTGGCTTCGAAATTTGGAATGTCCGAAGGCAACTTCGTCGGCATAGGAGGCCAATGCGGATCGTGACAAATAGGGTCATTCAACAACCTTGTCAAATCTGGCAAGTGCAAAGTCGCCAGGAAGGGTAGTTTGGGTTGTTGGTGATAACCTGGGAAAAAGGGGCCTGGAGTTTGATTGGCACCAGGTTGCCAGGAAAAGTTTGGCTGCTGGCCCGGATTCTGGTAGAAACCAGGGCTCTGGCCAACGTATGGATTTTGCATATCTAGAGATATCATCGGCTGATTTCCCAAATAGGACATAGCTGGTTGGGCAAGCATTATATTCGAAGGACTCTGGGAAGGGTTGCCCCATGTCAGTCCCATGGGAATGGGCATAGTAGTTTGTCCGGGGTTCCATTGATTGTGGAAAGAATTACCCCAGATTGACATTCTGGATGAGGGAACGGATCCCTGTCAAGAATTCCAAGGCCCTGATGCGGAAGAAGTTCCTAGGTTTGCCCCCTGTGCAGGAATAGTACCCTGCACAATAAATTGTCCAAAACTAGGATTGCCCCCAATCGGGAAAGCGACTAAAGAGAAGGCATTGTTACCAAACGTTCTGTCCAAAGAAGATAGCGTCGAACCTACCATCATATTATGTGAAGGTGGTCCTTGACTCCCCACTCCAAATAAACTATGGTATGTAGGTTGCCCGGCGGATTGCTAATGCGAGCCACTGAGTGAAGGGGACGAAGGAGGAATATGGCCTCCTCCGTAAGGGAAAGAATTAAAAGGAGAAGGATTTCCCCCCATGTGACCTTGTAGAGGAGTGCTAGAGCTCCCTACCCCCAGATCTGAAGTCTGTAAAGTGGAGTAGGAAAGTACAGGACTTGTACCCGAACTAGGCATCCCGTATGAGAATGGAGGGCCTGTCGCACTTGGTGTGAAAGGGGTTGTGGCTGCCGCCAAAGATGGGATCAGACCACTGTGCCATGTAGAAGCGGTTGAAATCATGGTGGCTCGGACCAATGACAGTGGGTTAGGAGGTGAAAACTCTCCTGTGGTGACAACCGTAGTGGGAATTGAAGAATTCCCAGAAGGAGTAACAACATTTGTTTCCATTACTGTGTGCAACACTGTCTGGCGCTCGTAAAATTGAATTGGTACGATGAAAGGTGCCAAAACATCAGTGGTTGGGGTTTCAATCGGACCAAGATCGTTTTCTTAAAGGTCCAAAACGGTCAATTCCTCCGGATGTTGGTCGGGCACAATTGCTTGTAACCCGGTCGCTTCAAAAGACCCTTGTTGGTCTAGCTTTCGCCTTAATGGTGGCGGAGGTGGCTCTAGTGTAACCGGTGGCAGGCCAAGAAGCCTTCATGACCGGCGGAGCTCGTGATCCTCCACTATGTGAGAAGATCAAAGACACTCTAGGGTAGTCTAAACTGTCAAAAGTAACACACAATAAAAAAGTCCCTAGAAGATAAGACAGGCAAACACTAAATTAATTGGAAGAACAGTTACAACAACCAACACTAAAGCAACTTACCGGTGCAAGTGCAACTCAAACACGGAAGCACCCTCCAGGTATACTCTGCAAAGCGTGGCCCAATGTCTGTCCTAGGTACCGCAGTATACCCCCACAGTCACCTGTGTATGTCCCTAAAAGATAGGCAACTAGGTTGCCAGCGCGTGAACAGTCACCAGGCAAGTATAGTCGAAAGTCGGGTAGACCACAATGAGAAGGGTATCGAGCCCGAAACCTATCAAGGGTATCGAAAGCAAGTGGTCCGGAAGACAACTGAGGACCTTGAACGGATTCGAGACCCATGAAGCCCCGTGGCAAATGCAATCGACGAAATCCCAAAACAAACCCTCTATATGTGTTCTCCACTACGATTGGTCCAACTTTGGCGGGGTTATCTCCGCTACCTTTCCTCATGCGACCTCATGTTTATCCCCTGTGTTAGAGGGGGGTCCCGAATAACTTTCATGATACTGGACTTAGACACTCCCTAACTCAGACTCCAATGTTTGATTTTAAATGGCCTTGAAGAGTTTCCTCTCCAACCTAATCCACGGCCATAATCCTGAACTAGTTGGTTAACCCTACAAACATAAAAGTCTAATAAAATTTAGATTTAGCATTAATTTTATGGCTTTTTCTTATGTCAATGGGTATGAAAGTGAAACTGATGATGTGTAAAAGACGAAAGCAAAAATGAATTAAAAAGCTGGAAACAAAAACTTTTACTTAATGCAAAATTTCAACAACTTTTCAAAATATATATATATTTTAAAATTTTCTAAGATTTTGGACAACAAACTCAAAAGAAATTTCTCTTGACTACAAGCTACTTATGATCTAAGTAAACTGCAAAAACTTATGAAATAAACGACTTTTCCCTGGCTAATAATGCAGAAACACACTCTTCAACTAAACAAGAAAATGAAAAGAGAGATTTTTTTTTTTATTTAAATGCTGATAAAGCAAAAAAGGAAAAATACCAACAAGCAAAAACCAAGAAAAATAATTCTATCCTAATCCCAAATCGCAAAGAATCACTCCAAGAAATCACACACTAGCAACTTAAAAAAAATGACTCTCACACTTGTCTAAAAACCCTAAAAAAATAATGTTATGACAACTTTTAAATGAGAAAAAGCAAGCTAAGGGTAAGATTAATCCTAAGCTACTGATTGCTAAGACAGAGATTCAAATACCTGAGAGGTATAATTCTCATCAAGGGAAAGGATGACTACCTTACCCTCAACAAAAACTATCCTGCACAAGCACGCTACTGATAATCCAAGAACAATCGTGTGAACATGAGCTGTATAGATCTAGAGGGCATGTACATGCGGGCTGACCTTATACAGGCCGCGTGTATCTATAAACTCTGAGAAAAATAAAAAATAGACAATCCAAACCAGGAAGAGACCATTGATATTGATAACCAAGATCTCATGAAGGCTTGGACACTCTCTTTAACAGAAAAAGCAAACAACAAAAGGAAAAACGTAAAGCAAACCAATCTGAGATAAGATTGCAAACAACCAAGACTCAAACAAAATTCCAGAAAACCCATGAGAATGTCTGATTTTGACAGGGAAGAGGATGACTGCCTCAAAAAAATTTTGGACTCTACACGCTACTGCTACTTCTTCAGCTAGCGTTCACACACGGGCTGTAAGAGAGTAGGGTGCGGGTACACGGATGCAAATCTTATGCAGGCCGCGTGTACCTCTGTGGGTCTTGAAAAAACACAATCAAACAAATAACAGAGACAATTGATATGGGAAACCAGACTCTCTGCTAGCTCAGACTTTACAGAAACTAAAAAAAAAAACATGCAAGAAACACCAGTCTTTTTCTAAAAGCTACAAAAAAAATAAAATTCCAAGAACCCTAGAGACTTCCCTAGTATGGTCGCCAATTCTGTTGTGAGGGAAATCTCCTTACGGACTAGCAAATAGGGTTATGCTTTGCATGCAGATATGACCAAGAGAAAATCTACTTTCTACCTTCGTCCCCAGACTTAAATCTTATTTCTTTTCAGTAAAACATGGCTAGATCAACCTACCTTGTTCCAGGCGTTTGATGTCGATCCCTTGTTGCACTTGATCACTTGTTCACAGTTCTCCTTTCCAATGCTGACCTGCATACAAGACAAGCAACAACTACACATGCATCTTACCTATAGACTAACTGGTTAGAGATTCAAACATGTACTTAACAAATTATGAATAACTCATGAATTGGGACGGGAAAAGCATTTTATTTATTACTTTGAATGAGTCAACTTACAAAAATTTGAGACTGGCCACCGCTCCGCGAACCTGATCCTAGGTTCCTCTTCAACTGTCCTCCAACTTCTTTGCTTCGTATCTCTTCTGGCACAAGGATGGCTAAAGGGTTGGGACAATGGGAATATGCAAATGGCCAGAGTTTTTTTGCTATATTTTTCCTCCTCCAAATGGGACCCCTAGACCTTCTTTTATAGGCTAGAAGAAGCTAGGTATTTGGACGAACCCTCAGCCATGCATGGCTGGGAGTTTTAGTTAACTCACCCAGAGTTGTGTGTTCCGTCGGCAACTTTCCTTTTTTCGTTCTTTTGTCTGTCCACGCGGGCTGTTTAGGTCAGCGAGCATGTACACACGTGCAGTAATGGAGTAGGGCGCTTGGGCCTTTATAAAAGAGGTTTTTTAAAGAGTTGCTCAGCAGTGCTTTGGCAAAGAAGGGATCTGAAATGGCCTGATACCAGGTAAGCATGTATGGTGCAATTTAGGGTTATAACAGTGATCCACAAAAGGCTCATACAGAAATAGGAATTATCAACACACAAGTCCCTTAGTAAACTAAGCCTAAGCCCCAACTTCACTTAGTAAACTAGGTCTAAGAACCAACTTCAAAGGATGATTCCAAACTACAAGACTTTGAAAAGAAATCCAAAGAGCCAACCAACTCCTTACAATGAGATGCTCCTCAACATGTCAGATTCTATTAGAAATCTATGATCCCTTTTCTTGGTTTGAATAACCATGAGGAATTTCTAAAACTTTGAGACATATTAATGCCTTAGAAAGTAAAAACTATTCATGGTTCCTTTAGCCATGTACTAAAGTGACCATTGATCTCAAATTCATTTAATTCCTTAATATGAATGGACAAAGAAAGTTACATTATGAACGTAAAATATTCATTGCTTAAACTCCTAATAAAATATCCACTTCTTAAACTCCTAACAAAAAGTTGTTTCATGATACATTTGATGGTCAGATAACCCCTTAGATAAAATTATGGTGATAAGTAAAAGCTTCCCTTTTCTTTTTTTTTTTCTTTTAAATCTAGGTGTGTTTTGTTAGCAAGCGATGAAGTTTACGGTTTTTTTTTTCAAGTCTACTCACTAAATTATATTTAATATACATCATAATGGACAAGTAGGAGAATGAGAGCTAGGTTGTCCATGGCCTAAAGGTTTGAGATGACTTTATATACTGTTGTAAAATTACCATTTGTATTTTTGTTATTGAATTGGCTTGACTATCTTGTGAGGATGTGATTATTGGGTCATAAAGTCATTGAGGGTACCATGGGTTCCTCACTTCATGAAAATGTCATTATTTCATTTGGAGATTTCATCGGTCTAATGAGTGTTCATGGCATCCAAGACTTCTCAAAAATTTATTTTTAATGTATATGAAGAGTTGACTTACTTCCCAACATTAAATTTTCTAAATCTGTTGTATGAAGAGAGTTTTGAGGTTTAAAATAAGAATCATATATAATAAAAAATATGAGTTAATCATTTTGTGGGGAATGTATATTTACAACTCACCTCTTACACTACAATCTATGTAACTATGGTTAAGTTAATTTGAAAAGATATTTATAAATAAAATTAATAAAAACACGTATTTAGATATAACTAGAAATACAAATATTTTTTGATATATGTGGATACAAAAAATGTAATACTCATAAAATAATATCCATATAATAAGTAACAATGTAATAATTTTTTTAATTTAAGTCAAATTATGAACATCATTCATTTTTTGAATGAAAGGAATATAAAATGTGACTAATTAAAAAAATGAATTCATAGTTGATAACAAGGGTTATATTTACAAAGTTAAACCAATATATGAATGTGTTTCTATGTTTTTTTTTAAATAAAAAAAATAGAACCTTATATTATATCATGAGTATACATTTGTGAATCATTTGGCAGCCACCTGTCTTACCACAGAAGAGAAACCAGAACAGGTGACTCCAAGCGATGATAGATCTATCATGGTTGTGAAGCTGATTACAAAATTGTACAAAATTACTGAAAGTATCTATTGGAATGTCGTTCCATCTTGCTAACCTAAGGCATGCTTCAAATAGAGCCACCATTGCTATGCTAGCTATACAAATGTAAAAAAGATTTAAAACTATAATTGATAGAAAACAAAGTCTGGGGTAGGCCGCGTCAAGCTATAGGGGAACCTGGGTGTCCATTAGAAGTGAAGGTCGGAACAAACTTATACTTGCAAGTGGGGTAGCTTGCTGACTTTGGAGCATAGGAGAAGGCCTGAAACAACAGGTCCAATCGCTGGTTGATGATCCTTTTCTTGTGCGCTTGCTCGTCCTATCGCTGCTTGATATCAAAAAGGAATTCAAGGTGATCCTTTGCCAGATAGTGGATGTTCACCCCTTCTTTTAAAACTTGTTAGCTGGGAGGGATTTCCTCCTCAATAATGAAGCCACCTTCCCAACAGTGAGGCTAGAAATCGAGTGCAGAGGGACTTGGGAGGCAAGTCGCTGAGGGTGTCCCTGTCTTGTTCCCCAGGCTTAGGCCTGGTTGCACAGCAGAGGGTTTCCCTGCATGATGAAGTGGAGGCGATGTCTCCCCTTTATCCAAGTTGTGTCCTTGAGGTATCTCTACCCTTGTAGTAAAGCCCGGGGGATGAAGTGGCAGCGGTGGAGAATTCACAGTTGGGGATGGGGTCTCCTTTTTTGGAATGCACAAGGAGGTTTGGGTTTGGAGTGGCGGATCCTCCAATTTTGGGGTGTGTAAGGTGGACTGAGAGCAGCTAGTGTGTTTGCAGGGGCAACCAAAATGGGTAATCAGAGCTCACTGGGATGCTGTGAGTCGATTATCACAGGTATAAGCATTTTTGTTTTTGGTGGCTCGCCTTGGCTTGCCTCTATCCCGGGGCATGGTGGGAAGAAGCACCAGGGTAATGGGTTGGCAATGGTGGTTCGGGTGGTCTTGAGAGGCACTCAGAGTGCGAGTGAATAAGTCAGGAGGGCCGAGAGACACAGTGGAGGAATGATAGCTTGCAGTGAACAGGATAAAGAACGCGCCATGGAGAATTTTAACGCCTCTGAGGACCATTGAAGTCTCTCCCATCGCCATTGAAGGATATCATGACTAGTTCAAGCTCTTGGTACCTATGGCCTGGCTGGAGCGCGCGTCCGAGTGCTTGCCCAAGCGCACTGAGTTAAATATCATCAATATGTGCTTCATGGTGTGTTATATCCTCGGGGGGTGGTGACCTCAGACATTAAATCCCCTTGCCAACTGTCCCGGCCAGGTGTCCTTCCGCTCTTGCCTCGTGTCACCTCATCTGGGTGGAATGTGTTTCTATGTTATGAGCTAAATATTCAATAATTAGTTAAACTCATATGTGAATATGTGTCCCACAAATTCATATATTAGTTTAAATAATATATAGATACATGATTTCCATGTAACCATATATTAATTTACTAGTATATCGATGTGGTTCATACATATGTGTATATTAATATATAAATATATAGATGTACATATATACTTTTTAAGTATATACGAATATAAGAAAAATAATACTCATAAAGTAATACTCATATAACAAATAATAATATAATATTTTTTAAATATAAATTATGTTATGAACCATAGAATAATGTTCATATAACAAGTAACAATATAATATTTTTAATATTTTTTAAATATAAATTAGGTTATAAATCATAAATTTATATTTTAGATATAAAATATGACTAATTAAAAATTGAATACATAGTTTATAACATGATTTATATTCACAAAGTCAAACTAATATATGAATATCTGCTCATGTTATGAACTATATGAATATGTGTCCCACAAATTCATATATTAGTTTAACTAATATATAGATACACAAGTCTTATGTTATTCATATATTAATTTAATATATAGATACACAAGTCTTATGTTATTCATATATTAATTTAATATATAGATACACAATTCCTATGTATCCATATATTAGTATATGGATACATGTGAATCACTTATTGTACTGCCAAAGGTAGTATATAGCAATGAGTTAGCATTGACTTTCATATTAACTTTGTGTTGAATTGAAAAATTTATATCAATTTAAATGTTCAACATAACAATTAAAAAAAAAAAAAATTAAAGACAAAAATAGTATTTTTTAAACTTTTCATTGGTCAATNTGAATTGAAAAATTTATATCAATTTAAATGTTCAACATAACAATTAAAAAAAAAAAAAAATTAAAGACAAAAATAGTATTTTTTAAACTTTTCATTGGTCAATAACTTGATAGTGTTATTACAGCCTTCATGTATTTTGAAACCTTAAATTAATGAGAAAAGACAGGACCACAAAAAAACTAATATAATGTAATGCAATATAATGTAATATTGTACTATAATATATGTTAAAATCTAATATTGTATTGTTTTTTCAAATTAGGTAAAAATTTAAATTTTAAATGTCAACTTTTTTACACTTATTAAAATTTCAATAATTTTACATTTCTTAATATTTTTTTAATTTTTTAATTTCAATAATTTTACATTTATTAATATTTTTTTAATATTTCAATTTCAATACTTTTACATTTATTAACATTTTTTAATCTTTTAGTATAATTTTATAGAAATTTGTATGTAGTAATTTTTAAACTTTTAAGTCATATTTTAAAATATAAGAAACATTGAGATGTTTTTACTTTTTTAATTATTATAAAGATCATGAGAAGTACAGATCTGCATTCTTTTCGAATGACTAAGGAAATGTCTGAATATTATTTATATAAGCCGTGCAGACACTAACAAATAAAGTTTTCGGAGGCAGTACATGCAGCATGCTGCCCTTGTTCATATATTAGTTTGACTTTCAAAACACATCTATGTTATATTATATTAATTTGAATATGTAATGAATTATAAATTCATGTATTTAGTTTGAAATTTAAAGTGTGAATAATAATATGAGAGACAGTATATTTATTTTTTTAATTTTGAATCAATATTTTATTTTTTATATAATTGAAAGTATATTACTTTAAAAGTATTCCACTTATGAGTATATTTTTATTATATTTAAAAGTAATTTATGAATATTTTTCACCATGGTTAACTATGAGTTGTCATCCACCATTTAGAATTTGACAATTAAACATGTTTAACTTAAACAATGTCAACTCCATAAGGGATTTCATCCTCTAAAATATGATTGTTTCTTGTAAAGTGATTTTGATAGTACATTTTATGTTTTGAGGCTCATTTTTTATTTCAAAATTTCTCTAATTTGGAATATAATTGTTTTTGTAATAAGTTTTAGGTGGGCATCATTCTGGGTCTTTTGTTGAGAGGGTGCCTCTTGAGGTAGTGATCCAAGGATGAACTAGGTATGCATGGGAGATACAAGGCTCTCATTTCACCCATACTCGCACCATGAACAATGGTTTCTTTCTATTTCGGTGCAATGAGTTGAAACCATGTCATGGAAATCTTGTGTTGAGGCTCCTATATCTACAAGAATGCCTTGGTTTTCTATATTGTTTGGTCTCATGGATTTTAGGTTGATCAAGTTGATTAGTTGTCTTTCCTAGTCTTAGTTAAATTTCCTGACCTCCTAATGCAATTCTATCCATCTCCAAAGTGTATTTCAACCCTCGTATAGATTTTATTTATCATGAACATAAATGATATTTAGTGCTAAAACCATGTGTTGAGTGTGTTAAGGTGAACCTTTCAAATGACCTTAAGAAATTCATTATAATCAAGGTAGGGATAGGGTTATTCGACAATCGATCTACTTGATCAATCTGCCTAACACCAAAGATTTTATTATCAAATCCTAGATCATCTTATCCATGATAGTCCACTCATGTCAATTCGAACAATTTTGAAATAACCTAATGATCACACAACCCCAACTACTAAATCTCCCTAGGATTTAAATGTGCGTGAAGATGGTTGGAATTGGGAGGTAAGAAAGAACAAAAATGTTGATGAAGATAAAAAAACAAAGACTCGAAGCTTCAATCTCTAAAGATCCATCTGCAGATGGACCTAGTAGGCCATCAACTATAGTATCCATTAGAACTTATTTTGGCTCAACACAACATCATGGGAGTGGTAACCATAGAACTCACTTTCCACCATAACTCATGTATCCTCAAGGAAAAGAAATCATGAATGATGATGGAGACCAAACTAAATTAGTGGAATATATTACCCTCAATTGTTGCTCTATTGACCGAACACTTCAAATATTCCTTTTGGTAGCACCAGGGACCTTGAATATAATGAGGTAGTGATGCATGCCGCTCTTGGTTTGTAATGAAAGTAACCTCATGGAATGTTTGGTGCTTAAGTGATCATGGAAGAAAACATAGTGTCCACCCGTTGTTGACCTTTATTGGTGGGATATATAATCTCTGCTTATAAGAAGTCAAAATCATGGGGTTTATTCTATGTATAGCTTTGGCCATTATTTGGTTGAGATCAAATCATATTTGTTATAATCATGTTTAAGGAAAAGGTGGTGTTATTTTTCACCCCTCTCATAGATAGAGTTGTTGTTGACTAGGGGACTAACCCCACACAAAGACTACTTTGGTTTTTTCTCAACCTTAGTGGCTGGATTCTAGGGATGACTAATATTTACACCTAAAATGATTTGGGGGAGATTGAAACCTTCTAACACTAGCTAGTTCATGAGATTCCTAATGAACCATGGTTCATTTGGGGTGATTTTAACGTGGTAGAATGTCATAAGATTAATAATGGGTAGTTGTTGCATGCTTTCTAGTTGGGGAAAGAGAAGTCTTGTTTGCTTTAAAGGCATGCCATGTGATCCATGATCCTAACTAGAACTATCAACACGACTTTACTACAATATAGCTTAATTGGACAAATTTAAAAAATATGCTAGACACGATCTATCGACAACTCAAAAAATCTCTCATTTCATAAAAAAAACATTTTTTTACTTCGACGGAGGTTGACATATCCATGTTGATGACATTTCCACTTTGTGAAACCACTATCCTATCTAGTTTTCTATTTGTTGGGGGCTCAAAGGATGTGTTTATCGATACATTTCTACATGATATGAGTGTATGCTAGCATCAAATATTTGGTTGTTTAACATGCATTTGAACTACATGGAATCTAATCCCCCAATGATGTAGTGAATTTGACTAGCTTGTTTGGTGGGAATACATCATTTCTATAATTGTTGCCTTTATATGGTTAGTAAATTGACAACATCTAACATGACTGCAACAAGGTAGTTCATGTTAAAATGGAGGAATTCATGCAAACCCTACAATGAGCCCCTCGTGCTGAAGAAGAATAGACCCATGCAAGAAAATTGTGCCATTTACTTTTGCGAGAGAGGACTTTCCAAGCTAAAGATATTTAGTTGAAAGCACGACTTCAATGGATCCAAAGATTGATTTAAAGCACTTTCCACTAAGGAGGGTAGCAATAATATCTCTTCTTTGAAAACAACTCTGTGTGATTAGAGGCCTATATGTTGCGAGCAAAGAACTCTTTGAAAACATGGACAACCAAAAGTGGGTTAGGTGGCTTATGCATTAGACATTCCTATCAAGGGAATACTACATAAAAACTCTTTGAAAACATGGACAACCAAAAGTGGGTTAGGTGGCTTATGCATTAAACATTCCTATCAAGGGAATACTACATAAAGTCTTTCACATCACCTATTTGAAAGATAAAGTAGTGATGTGGTTCTTCAAAAAGTAGTGAAGCATTTCTTATGTGTATTTTCTAAACTTGATGTACTGAATTTGGAGTTAGACACAGACTAGAGTGTTAGATAGAGAGACTAGCCCCCTTAGGAGTAAAGAACATACTACCTTGGATGCATAATGCTTATTAGCTTATTAAAGAAATTTTGTTGGATGTAACCTTTTAACATGAGAACCATGCATTCTGCTTATTTAATTTCACAGTTCATCACCTACTTCATTGATCGACATATTTAATTTCACAGTTCATCACCTACTTCATTGATCGACACGAAATTGATCAACACTAAAAAAGAGAGATGCCATTGCCACTCCCCAGCTTAATTAATTATTCAGTTTTACATTAATAAATATATCTCATCGACACAAAAAGATTTGTATGTCAGAAGTCATCGACATAAAAAGATTTATATGTCAGAAGTCAGAACAGACTGCACCCTCAATGCATAATGCATAATAAGAAAGTCCGTCGGATGTAACCTTTTAACGTGAGAACCGTGCATGATGCTTATTAAAAGAAATATGTATCCTTTAACATTAGAACCAGTTATTCGAATTTATGACACCTATTCACCTGAAATGGACAGTTTAAAATATTATGACAGGTACCTTACAAATTGCCATTGTCAATCGTTTAAAAAAAATCTTTACCGTAGTCTAATTATTGTTCTATGTTTAATATTTTTCTAATATTATACATTTTTTTTTTAATATTTTTTGTTTAATTTATTTGTTGGAGTCTAATTGTTACATGTTGTTGGCTTTTTTTAGTTAATATTTTTTTTTAGGCAAATGAACTAATAAATTTGAAAGTATAAATCATTGCAAATGAACTAATAATTCCCATAAAATTAAATATAATTTATAATGTAATAGAATTATTTTTAGGCTAATCACTTATCAAAAGTTTTTGATCAGTATTATTAGTGTAGAAATAAAGGAAGTGTCTTTATGAATAGTTTGGAAATAGAATATAAATAAAACTTATCCAAATTAGAAACAATAGGGAATTAAGTAATGTGTATGGTTTTACTTGGTAGGGTGGTAAGACATCCCTGTATTATCACTATAATATTATATATATAATCATATAAAACTTTATACGCTCTTGTAATATTATATATAAATTACATACGCTCCCCACACATATATATATATATATATATATATATATAAAAGATGTTAAAAATATATTAATTCAAAATATTATAAAAGATCTTTTATATATATATATATATATATA
>JASDQU010739944.1:37199-47456 GCA_032191745.1 Picea mariana
TATTTTGAATTAATATATTTTTAACCTACCCAAATGCTATAAATTAATTGTATATTATATCATCTTATTTAAATTAAACATCTCATATATATATATATATATATATATATATAATTAAATATGTTGTTTTTTATTTTTATTTTTCTTTTAATTAAATTAAATATTTTATATTTTATATTAAATATTTGATTTCATTGTAAATAAATTAAAAAATATTTTATTATTATCTATTATAATTTTTGTTATTAATAAATAATTATTTTTTATTGATGATGATGATAATGATTAATGTCCACTGGGTAAGTGATTACTTGTAATTCTTTAGAATTGTGTTTTTGTGCTCTAAAAGCATTAAGGGAAGCTTTCCAAGATCACCGTAGTTTTGTTGAGTTAAGAGACTAGGAAGGTTGGTAGTGTGACCAATATTTTTAAAATGAGATCTAGGCTGGAAAATCTAAGAGAGTGTTTTTCATCTTCAACCTTCTTATTGTCACAAAGGTGACACACTCTTTCATCCTATGACGTTTTAGGAATTGACCAACGCCCACTTTCACTATGGAGCTTGTGAGAATTTGTTCTTGTCTTAGAAATGCTTATTTTTTTCTTTACACTCATCAAAACAGATAGATCATTTTGATCTTCTAGATTAGGGTTGATTACGTCCTTATAGTACCTTAACTTTATTTTTTCCTCTAACTCTTTATCACACCACATTTTCTCCTTAAATTTTGATTCGATGATATTTGTAATAGCATCTTTATTCTGCAAAATGGTGTCTTCCATGATTCCCCAATAGTTTAGCCAAGACTCAACATCTTTATGCCATCCTTGCTTGAGTCGATGATGGTTACAACTTGATTTTGAAGCAATTTTAGGAATCCTATTGTCTTCCATGTTGTTTAACTTGTTCTTATACATTAGGTATCTAGTCATAGTTGTGCTCTCAATGGGGGAGAGGCTTGTTTCTAAGAGAAGGATGGGATAGGGTGCATTTCCTTTAATTTTGAGATTATATGTTATAAAATTCTTTTGTATTTTATCTATCTTTCTCCAGGATTCACGAGAGATACTACGGCCCCAAACTTCATATCCATAAAGAATAACATGTGTAACGAGATTCTCAAAGAGGAGTTTCTTATTATCCCAAATTCAAAGATCGACTGAATTATAATTGTTTTCAAGACCATAATAAGCTTTCCATCCCCCAATAATCCTTTTCTCAATGCTATACTTCTAGTTGAGATTTGGTGAATATCAATTCCAAGATATTTGTATGAAGTCATTTTCTCCAAGTTGTTGTTGTCATATACGAAGGTATCATAAGTGATTTTATTGGATTTAATAATCATGACCTTAGTCTTATCATTATATGTCATACCCATATTGGAGCAAAAATCCTTGAGGATTCTTAGTTGGTTTTCAAGATCATGGGGACTCACCATAAGAACGATATCATCAACATAAAGAAGAAGATTGATGACTATACCAGTGAGAGTAGGGATGACATAACCTACTTTTTCCAAACACTCTTCTAACTTTTCAATGTATATGCCAAAAAGGGTAGGGGACAAGGGACAAGATTGTTTGACTCCAATATTGCAGTTAATCTCTTTCGACTAGACCTTAGTGTTTTTAAACTTAGTAATAACGTTCCCATACATCCTTATTGCAACAACCCTCAACTAGAGAGGCAATCTTATCTCTTCCAACCTATTCCAAAGGTTTTTCCTAGGAACCATGTCAAAATATTTTCTAAAGTCAACAAAACAACAAAAAAGATTGGTTTTAGTATCGTGGAACTCCTCTGCAATGACCCTAAAGGTAAAAAGATGGTCCACAATTGAATGATATCTCCTAAACATGGCATGGCCTTTAGCTCTTTTACTGTGACTTTCTATCCAAAGGCTAATCTTCTTTTCCAAAATAATTCCATAAAGCTTGGCTAAAATAGGGCTAATCATAATGGTCCTATAATTAGAGGGAATGTTTCTATCCCCATTTTTAAAAAAATGAACAATGAGGCTTTGCGTCCAAGGTTTAGGGAACCCCTTCTTGACTGCTAAATTGAAGAGCTTGTGTATGTGAGGGATAATGATAGGCCCTTCGATTTTAAATTTTTTAGCTTGGCAGCCTTCAATGTCCTTAGCTTTCAAATTTGCAAGCCGCTTAACACCGAACTCTATTTCATCTAAAGAAAAAACTGCATCCTCTTTAGGGACAATATGAATGGTGTCCATGGCATTAGGGAACTCATAAAGACTTCTAAGGTAGGAATTCCAGTCCCTTAAGGGAATCATATTATTTTCTTTAGTACTGCAGTTTAGAATTTGGCTCCAAAACTTCTTAGGATCCAACTTAGATAGTTGTGAAAGCTGCTCTTGCCTTTTATTGATATAGTACCTTTTTTTCCTTTTCATTAGGGATTTGTATGTATTGATCTTATCGACTTTTAAGAACTCATTATAAGCATACCTAATGGATTTCCTAGAAATTTTACATTCTTTATCATACCAAGGGTTGGTCATTCTATTATTCTTTTTACAGGACATCTCGAAAGAGAACTTGTTAATAGAAGTGGAAAGGGTAGTTGTAAAATTATGATAGAGTTCTTCAATCTTGTCCTTATAAGTTAGGAGATGTAATTTACTTTTTAAATCCTTTAATAAATAAGTGTATGTTGAAATCACCTCTTGAGGAAATAATTATGTATATATTGTTAAAAGAACAAAGCATAAAAAATGAAGTGTTAATGAAAAGTATGTCAAATTTCTTTAAAAATTAGTTCATTCTTGAGATGATATTTCCTAATCAAATGTATATTTATAATCATTCAATGTCTCTAATAATACTTTATGTTTTAATTAATTATTTAAAATAAAATTATTATTCTGTTGTTTAAAGCATTTAATGTGCCAACATGCAAATTATTTACTCTTATTTTGTGATTCATTCTAGGAAAAATCTTCAAGTACTTTCCCTCATTTTGAGCATGTTACCTAGGGTAAAACCTAGTGTTATGGGGGAAAATTCCCCTAATCCGAGTCTAGCGACTAGGCAGAGCCTTGACACCTTAAAAGATAGAAATGCTTCTATTATACCCCAAATCCAACAAAAAACTAATGATAGTTAAGGGAAGGGAGAGAAGATCGAAATGTGTACCTTGAGTCATTCTGTGTGTTATAGATCGCTTCTCGTTGTTGTCCATTCCAATATCGCAAGCCTCCTCCCAAAGTTGTCCTGAAACAAATTCACATAAAAAACTATGACAACATATGCATAACTACCAAGATCATATAAAGGGTTAGTTATTCATGAAGAACATTCATAAACATAAACAAAGAGACATAAAGATATGGCACAAGAAGTTTCTCTTTTATTGATAACAAGATTGGAAGTTACAACTTGAATCTTGTCGACACCGCTCCACGAACCTCGCCTGAGTTCCTTTAATTTGACTCCAAGTGCACTATTCCCAATATGTTATCCTCACAACCAACATGCCAATATAGGGTAAAGGGATGAATTTTATAAAGGAGGATGAAGGGAAGGGAACTTTGATGATGAAACTCAGAGAAGGATGTAAAAGGCTTGGAATACAAGAGAGAAAATTTGGCAGAGTTCACTTGCCTCTTCTTTGATATATCCAAATGACCCCCCTAGGGCCCGTTTTATATGGAGACAAGATGGTTAATTTGTTTTCAGAAGGGATACATGAGGTAATATGGCTAGGAAACGTGACATAGCCCGTAAATTCCGCCTGAAAGCACAACTTTTTTTAATTTTTGCAACTTTTTAGAGTGTATGTGGGCTGTCATGAATGAAGCGAGTGTATGTGTGAACACTGAATATGTAGTAGGGAATGTACACCATGCAGAATATTTATTTTTAAGGGTAATCTCAGCAAAAATGATTGGTTTATGTGTAAGTGAGCAGGTCAAAGTCAAATATGCATGATAGTGGAATTTTGAGCTATAACACGTAGAATATTTAGAGCATAAGGCTAGTCAACAACATGGCTCTCAAAGCCATTGTTGACCATTGTTGGATCTCTATCACACATCTATCCTAAGTTTGGGGGGTTGATGACCCTGGGTTCATTAAGAGTTGACCAACAAAACCCCAAGGCATCGACATATCAATCTTCAGTCAAGGACCAAGAAGGTCTCATCCGATATGCCATGAGAATCATAGAGACCATCTAGTCTTGTGTTGGATGTGAAGGGATAATGCATACAAGGAAACCACTCGGGATTTCATTCATTCATTCAGTCATAACGTGATACCATAATAACATGCATGAACGATTAAGAAAAGAATCAATTTAACTCAAAAAACACATAATAATTAACATAGAGAAATGCAACTTTGTATTATATACATAACTCTTGAAATTGCATATAACAACAGAGTCATATTAGACATAGAATTGCAGTCTTGTGCTTTGATTAATTCTTCAGACATTGCATTACACTATTCCTTGCACTGTTTTCTCATCCTATACACATGAATGAATCCATTATAGACTCTTTTCATGATTTCTACGAGACTCATACCAAAACTAATACAAAACTTAGATAAGACTTATACCAAAACTCAGACAAACTTCTTCTTCTCCTTCAAAACTAGATTGTTTTCTTTTCTTTCTTTTGCCTCTACCTCTTTGCTATGGTTCTTTGACACTTTCTTCTATGCTCCACTCTCTCTAGTGATCGTCAGTTCCACATGATTTTTTTGTCTGCATGCATCCCACGTAACCTCCTTGGAGCATGGCAATCCTAACTAACTTTCTAGCTCATATGTCATATTTCCCACAATCTTTTAGGCTATATTTTTTCATTATTCTAGAAGATTCCCAAATATATTTTGATTCGGCTTGCATGCAGTATCTTCTAGATATTTTGTTCGCAATACAAAACTTGTTTGATGCACACACCTTACTCCTAACATGTAGCTATTGATATGTGTGTGCGAAGTTGAAATGTGTGCGGGTGCAAATAACCCAAAACCTTGGGTTCCAACAGGCCCCCAACACTATTAATTGGCTCGTCCTTAGGCCAATGGCGCTATTCATGAGTAGGATTCTAGATTGAATTGATATTTGACCGAATCAGATTGACTGGTATATCTGCACAAGGCTTGATTAAAAGAAAATCATCAAAATTGGTTTTGGTAGCAGTTGTTCTTAAGTATGACCAAAGAATCAAACTTGGTTGTGGTTACAACAATGTTTGAGGAAGAGAAAATCATCTGTCTGGGATGTGGGTGCAGCCTGACACATGTCTTGGAATGAATCGAGCAGCCCCCGAGGTGAAAGATGAATTTAGGTCTCATTAGTTCGGGCTCTCAAACTCTCTATTTGTGAGCTCAGTCTCAATGGGAAAATGGAATATGTTCTTCAACATGCACTCCAACAATATGAGCATGAACCAGGCCAAGCCCTATAGTTGGAACTTGACCCAGTTACTCGGGCACTTGTTAGAATCTACCCTCGAGTGAAGGCTCCATCAGGTTGGATAGTTGTCTTCCTCATATCTCATTCAAGTAGGTGTATAGCCGGAAAGAAATGAACCATTGAAACCTATAGAGGGGGGTCTCCTGAAGAATCATTTGTTAGAATCAGCAAAGGTGATCATCCATGGCAACAGACTCACCAACTTTTGGTTGAGAGAGATAGCGTCCTGCCACATCTTCGAAGTGCAGTCTAGGGAACCATTTGGCGACTAAATGGATGTCACTTGTGAATCATAGGTTGGAGCCCCTTCCTAGTAGTTCCACACGAATCTGCAACCGTTGTGAGAAGGAAACCATAGGACTATGGGCTTCCTGTGTGTAATGAGAGTTGTATGTAACCATTCAACTAATGGAAAAGGCCATGGGTCTAGGAATTCTGTTGAAATCCTCTTACTCCAAAACCTAGGTATCTTGTTGTCTGGTGATTTCATTACTGAAAATAAAATTAAAAGCTCACAAAACAAAAATACACTGCTGAAATATTCAACTCAATAAATATAGTAAAATAAAAAAATGGAAACCAAATTATGCACACATAAACATTGATATTTTTGTGTAGATACCCCTGGAAAAAACCCATAGGGAAAACCTATTTTTAAAATATATCCAATTCAAAATACAATATGAGATGAGATTAGATGATCCTAAAACAACGTCTCCTTTATATATATATATATATATATATAAGAGACAAAGGGTACAATTATAATTAGAGGGTGTAATGAAAGATTATAGTCGACATACAAATATAACACTAGAAATATGTAATAATTCAATATATAGGCCTTAATAAGAGTTTTTATATATAACATGGAGATTTTTCTACGGATTAACATGCCCCTCCCCTTCAAACAAGTGTTTTCCTCAACACTTGACTAACTGCCGGTGTTTATGCATGAAGAACTCATCTTCCCTTGTCACATATTCCACTGGTAGGTTCTTCCATTTGATGAGGTACTTAGTAATTGCTCGATTTCTCAATTGCTTAGTCCTTGTTTTAGGTTCTAGTATGATTTTTGTTTCTTCATTAATCTATGGTAAAATAGTTTGTACTGGGATCTTGTTTCTGATTACCTTCTTTAAGAAAGAAACATGGAAGACTAGATGCACACATGAAAATGGAAGTAACTCCAATTTGTAAGCCGTACTTCCAATCATTTGCAAAACCTTATAGGGGGCATAATATTTGGATGCTAATTTATTGTCCTTATTTTTTTTCTTCAGGGACATTTTTTTATGTGATTGTATCCTCATCAATATCCAATCCCCAACTTCGAATTCCCTTTCACTATGATGTTGATTGACTTGTTGTTTCATCCTATTTTGTGCCATAACCAAGTTGTCCTTCAATAGTTTGAGAACCTCTTGTTAGTTCTCTATGTGGTCCTCCATTGCTTGAACCTTTGAAGACCCTTTGAATGGTGATGTGATGGATGGAGGATGATATCCATAAAATGCCAGAAATGGGGACCCTTTTGATGAAGTATGGAAGGATGTGTTGTACCACCATTCTTCCAAGGCCAACCACTTGAACCATTATGTTTGTTTATCATATGCAAAGCAACAGAGTTATCGTTCTAGACATTTATTCACAATATCAGTTTTCCCATTGGATTGAGGATGGTAAGATGAGCTGTGAGCCAAACGAGTACCCAAACAAGAAAATAATTTAGTCCAAAAATTTCCAGTGAAAATTGGATCTTTGTCACTTACAATAATCTTGAGGAATCCATGTAGCTTTTGAATTGTTTCCATGAATGTGGAAACTACTATACTTTCTTTAAAAGGATGATAACGAGAGAAAAAAATGGTCATACTTTGTTAGTTGATCCACTACTACCATGATGACGGTATTTCCTTCATATTTGGGTAAACCTGTAACAAAATCCATTAAAACTTCTTCCCAACGTTGACTTGGTATAACTAATGGTTGTAGGAGACCTGGTGTCTTGATTATCTCTCCCTTATTCTATTGGCATACCAAAAATTTAGACACAAACTTTGGAACATCAGTTTTAAGACCCTCCCAAAAAAAATCCTTCTTGATCCCGTAGTACATTTTGAAGAATATTGAATGGAATCCTATAGGAGAAGTGTGCAATTCTAGAAGGACCTTCTATTTGAGTTGGGAATTCTAACATAAATATAGGTGATCAAGATACCATTGCAAATCATTTTTCCATGCAAAATTATCTAATGAAATGGGATCCTCTTGTAGTTGTTGAATGATCTCACTTACCTCTTGATCTTGATTTCATTCTATATGTAATTCTTCCACCCAATCATTTTCTGAAATACAAATAGCACATAGTGAACCTTCTGTTTCTTATTCTTTCCTTGAAAGGGCATCTGTCACAACATTGTGTTTTTCTTTTTTGTAGATATTTCAAAGTCATAACCTAGCATCTTTGTAACCCATTTTTTTCCTCTTCTGAAGATAATCATCTCCAAGAAGTACGTTAAATTATCAATATCTGTTTTTACTTTGAAGTGTTTTCCTATTAGGTAAAGGTTCTATTTCTGAATTGCATGCAATATGGACAACATTTCTTTTTCATAAATGGGTTTGAGTAAGTTGGATACTTTCAAAGGAAAGGGGTCTTTGTTATTGCATTAGAAATGCACCAATTTCATGGCCTGAAGTATCACACTCCACAATAAATATTTTTGTAAAGTCAGGTGTGTCCAGGATGAGAGTTGTACACACATCCTCCTTAAGTTTTTCAAAATATTTGGTTGTTGCTTCAGTCTAAGAAAATGATTCCTTATTTAATAATGTTGTTAGAGGTTGTTAGTTTCTAGGCCTGCACCTCTTCCTTCTACTCATTGAACCAGTCTATTCATATACCAACCTAGATCTTATTTAGTCTTTCTTCTTCACTGTGTGTTGAGTCATTTGGTTTTATGTCATCCCCTTTTTTATTAATGTTAGTTGCTTTTTCTTTTTATAAGGTTGATTCATGTCTTGATTTCATTTTTGACAAGTCTTGTCACCATGGTTTATATCATCGATGGATCACAAGAGAGTTAAACTAGGCCTACAGGTGTAAACCTGTTGATTGAAAGAATGATAACATTCTTGCAATCAAAATACATGCTATGTTTTAATGAGTTTTCAGGTTTAGATATATTTGAAAGTTTGAATAAAGAGCATTGAAACCCAAGTCACACTCATTTGTTCCTACTACCCTAGAAATATTTCTTGTTGGTTACTTGTTCAATTTTAAGTGCAGGTTTTGAGCGAACTCTAAGTGGTACATAGCCTTGGCCACCATTATCAGCAAAGGTAGTTAGGGCATGATGATACAACCACAAGAGCGGTGGAAGATTCATAGGGTAGAGCCATCAGGGATCGAGTTGTTTGAATCCATACCATAGATCAAGGACATATTCATCAGGGGTGAGTGGTACGATTTCATCTGTGCTTTCAATGGACACCATACACAAATCGCTCTAATTTTTTCACATAGTTTTGATGGATTCCAAGCACAAGTTGGGGATGTAATCATCCATGTAACAGAGAATTATATTGAAATAACATGTTCTCTCCCTATTAGTGGCGAGATGTGGTTCAATAAAGGGAATTTACCATCTAAGGTGTGCAACAAGTTCATGGTAGTAGAGCATCAGAGCCCATACTAGAGCCAGGGCATCCCGATCCAATGGCTGAGAGAGGAATGGAGAGGCACAATGTCGAAAATACAAAGATACATCATTGTATAAGGTAGGTTTTTTATTATCCATTGTTATCATCTCATATTTTATATGCATCTAAATGGTTATAAGAAGATGAATCTCCCATTCTACCTTCTGAAAATCCTAACCAAGATGGCCAAACGAGTCCAGAACTATACACAAAGTTCTCATAAGAGCCTCTACCATCATGGATTTATAAAAATACTAGTTATACATGCTCTCAGTGAATTGCAAATATTTTGGGAACAAATTTTAGTATCTCTAGGGTTACAAGATGAAGATCCAAACACTCAACAACCATCAGAATAGGAAATTGAAGTTCCCCAGGAAGAAGGGGTTTCAAAAGAGCCTAGAAGTTCATAAAACACCATCCATCATTCCAAATAACATACCCTACCTACAAAAGGAAGGGACATATCTGTCAAAGGAATATTCATCACTCTAGAGAAGGATGAAATACCTCAGAGAAAATTGAGGTCATCCACAGTGAAATAGAGGGCCAAATAAGACGATAAAGTATATGTCAGAAAGGGTAAAAAACATTTTTTTTCCAGTAGTCAAAGCATCTCTTGAGTATCTTGAGGTCGAACAGGTTCCCATTGGTATGCAGGTAGAAAAATCTCCTAAAATGAAACCAAGAAAACAAAAGAAGAATAAGAAAGTTAGTCCTGAAGAAGCTGCAGTTGAATTTGGGTCATCTGACACATAGATTGGAGAGCCTCCTAAGGAAAAACATGGAAGAAAGAAAAAGGGGAAACAGGTACCAGGGATGCCAAGTAAGCCAAATCATAAGACCAGGTTGAATAACTAGTTGAGGCTAAACTCCGAAGCCTTGTTCGACCCATCCCTCAAGGAGAAGAAGTTGATTTTAACAGAAGATCAAGAAACTTGAGAAGAGCCCTCTAGGTTTACCAACATGGAAGAAATGGCCATACACACTTTGAAGGAAATGACAATAGACAAATCCAAAAATAAGAACAACAAGGGACAAAGATCAGGTATTAAGCCTTATGATTTAGAAACAAAGTACACCATAGGTTCAGAAACAGA
>JASDQU010739944.1:48398-82807 GCA_032191745.1 Picea mariana
GTGTATCAAGCTACCAGGATATAGCCTGGGCTTATGAAGTGTAAGATCTGCAAAGTTTTCTACTCAGTGAATATAATTTCTGGTGAACAAACTATCTTTCTCAATCTTGCTTGTCTTTTCTTCTTATTTGGATGCATGTTAAATTCTTTTCAAAGAAAATATTCTTTCTCTTTCAGCTAATGTGCTTACAACCTGTTGAGAAATGTACTCCAAGTATTGTTTTAGGTTTAATGCAATGTGTTAGATCTAAAATTTCTAGTTGTAAGTGACAAATTGTATCCTTGTTAGTGATTTTTGGTTCTACTTTTATTTATTTTATCCACTACACCATAATGCAATCCACTGGATAAGGGAAACATTGTAGCGAATATTGTGGAACAATCCAACTAGACTCGTTCCCTTGAAGCTCGTCCACTAACTGACCATAAAAAAAAATAAACCAAACTTATAAAAACGAATCATCCCAATAATTGAGGTGGCCTAGCTCTGCCCTCAATAGTTAGGTGCAAACCTTAGGACCAACATCTTCTAGCATCATTTACAGGGAACAGAGTAACAAAAAAATATTTCCCTGTGAGAACGACAATGATCATATCTTATCTTTGATGGTGAACAAAGATCGGGCACAAAGCTGACTACCATCTTTCACCTGGCGACTCCATTGAATGTAAATCCACTAAAGTAATTTTGGCTCCCAAGGAGGGATTCAAGAGATCAAACTATGAGCATACTAAAGCCTCAAAATCCAATCCTGATCCTATAGGTGACACAACAACTTCTGATCTAGAGAGACAACTAAGAAAATCCACACTTTCTCAAAGACATTCCTTATCATCCAAAGGTAGGCCAACATCTGAAAAGTCTTCCCCTGTCCTCAACAATAAGAAGCCTGAGATTATAATTTTTTTAAATCCTCTTTTAATAACCCCTCAGATATATTCATCATCAACTTCTACCTCATCATCTCCTCAAGCAATCAACCTAGTATCTCCTCCTAAGCCTCAAAGCCCAATTGTCCCAAAGATGGTTGTAAACATGATGGAGTCCATCATTACAGATAGGTATGCACCTTTAGTGTTGCCTCGAAACCTAAATACATTTCCAACAAGAGACTACATGAAATATCTTCCTAGGTACAATGGTGAAGGGGATGTCACTGTTGAGGAACATCTAATAACTTTTTACAAATTTGCAGAAATTTTAAAATTGAACATGCAGCAACCAACAAGAGATAGGATAAGGAAATGAAATCTGGAAGATGTGTTTTTATGGTTCATATTCAAAGGAGGGATCTGGTGCTGGCATAGTCCTTATTTCCCCTTCAAAGGAAGTGGTTTCACTCTCATACAAATTAGAATTTGAAACAACCAACAACATAGCAGAGTATGAAGCCTTAGTGTTGGGGTTGAGAGATGCAAAAGATATGGCCATTGAAAAATTGGCAATCTTCGGTGATTCTGAATTGGTTTTCAATCAGGTAAAAGACATTTATCAAACAAAATGGCTAAGGATGAGGTAATACAGGAATGAGGTATGGTACATAGTTGACAATTTATTTCTAGCTTTCAATATTTCTTTTGTTCCTAGAGATGCCAATCAAAGGGAAGACTGTTTAGCTTTGGCTGCTAGTACTTTCAAGCATCCCATTTTTCCATATTTTAAATTTGAGGTGGAGGTTCGGCACATAACAACCATACTAGACAATGTCAAACACTGAGATGTTTTCAGTGACAATCAAGAGATCAAGAGATTTCTACAAACCATTGATGAATTTTCAAATATCTCTATTTAACAAGAAAATGAGAATGATGAATCAGAAAATTAGCAGGTACCTCCTTTTCTGAATAAGAAGTTGTTATAGAAACATTTTCCTTACCCTATACAAACTTGCTCAGAAGGCCTTTTCCATTTCCCTATGCAGAATTGAAGTCCCTTTTTGCATTTCCCAGAGCTAAAAATTGTATTTTTTCACATATACGCACCCTAATAGCTATACAACATGTGGATACGCAGGTTGCACCATTACAGATCGAGTACATTTGGTTTTGTGCCCAAAATTAAAAAATGGTGTCGGGTTTCCATGTCACGTCATGGGATCCATGATCCTTGACCTTCCATATACTAGAAATGTTCCAAATATCCCTTTGGTTCCATTTGAAGGCTATAAATGGGCCTGATCCAAGCTGTGTACAAGAGGAGAAGAATTCAACTTTGAGAGCAAAGTTACTACGAAGAAATTATTCACTTCATATTGAGTCTACATCCCTTTGTCCTTTTAAGTCTGAACACATTGTTCAACCCCAAAGTTCTTCCCTATTTGATGGAGAACCTCATTGTCTCTTTTATATGAGATTTCCTTTGGTGGAGGATTGAAGTGGTGGAGGCCCATCTGGAAGGGACTTAGTTTCTCAGTTCAGAACGTGCTGACATGGAAGTTTGTCATTCATACACTTATGTTAATTACATTTTAATAGAAATACTCTTTTCTCATCCAATTAATGTCTTGAAAATATTTAAATTGTTATTCCATGGGCGTATTTGTTATGAATATTGATGGATTATACTATTGAATGTGCTAACTTTATATATTATCACCATATGCTCGCGTATCTTAGTTGTTGAGGACAAGTTGTAGGTGTATTGCTTTGAGTCAAGTGCTCAAAGGTGGACTTCATCGAACATCTGGATGAGGTAGGATCTTTATCTTGTCTTGTTAGCATATTTTTTTATATAGCATACTTGAGATTAGAGTTGATTTCTGCACTCATTTCCATATTTTGTGGTTTACCCCATGCCATAGAGTGATTTTCCTCGTAACAAAATTGGTGACCATACTGGGGAGGGATCTTCTTTTCATGGTTTGTAGTGTTTTTCTCCTTTGATTGCTCTCGTTTATATTGAGTGTTGTTTGATTACTTGACAACCTCTGTTCATTTTGATTCTGAGTTTCTTGGCCTTATCCTTAACCTGGTAGTGTTTCAATACATATACGCGGTTTTTTCCCTGACAGTCGCGTACATCATCCTTGGATTCTTGGTTGCTGAGTTTGATGTTTGTTGGGTAAGTTTTGATGGTTGCAAAGTCTTCTTAGGTCTCTGTCATGACTGTTAGGTGCCTGTAGAGTGATAGGAAGCCTTTCTTTGGTTGAATTTTTGGGTGGTTTTTCTTTCTCATCATCTTTTTCATTGGCTGTCCTTGTATCTTGGGCTGGGTGTTTTCTTCTTGATATTATACTTGGTTTGTCTCTGTTTACATATAGTAGAATCTTTATATCAAGTTGTTGTTCAGTCCTTGAATTTTCATTATTTTATATTGAGAATACAAAAAATATACATTTTTCATTGTTGGCATTTGATCTTTCGGGTTCTTATCGTTGATCTTAGTACATGTATGGAAAGATTGCATTTTATTTGAAATTGCAAAATTAAATTGAAAATTGCATTTTGAAAAGCTTATCTTTTATTGGGAATTGAAGTTAGGACTTTGCATCTTATTCATATTCATTTATTTTACTTGATGAGTCAAAACATCATCGGTTTCATGACCGCACCTTTTTTAGTAACCAAGGCCACTAAAAGTAACGCTGATAAATTTAAAATTGATTAGAAACAATATTTGTTTTTAGGGTGCACAAACTAGCCTAGGATTTAGAGCCTTGGAATAAGATTTTGTGAGTAAACTTCTCCAAGGCTATTAAATTCCACATATGTGTCTGACTAAGGGAGTGTTGAAATCCATTGTATAATTGGTGACTCCAGGAGGCTCCGCTTACACCAGAGTGAAGCACGAGGTCACGAGAAGCTGGTTGAGGGGATATACCCCCAATACCTTCTTAGCGTCAAAGATATTTCTGGGGACCTATTTGTATATGGGGGTCCTGCTAGTACCTTTACATATGTGAGAAGTTGTTCTTTCGAGATTTTGGGCTTTGTTACCTTGCCCATACGGTAGACCTAACTTACGATTGTTTTCCTGCACATTGGTTATATCATGGTTGCTTAGTTTCTTGACATAGCTACAACATAGGTTACTTGCAGGGGTTATTCTACAGGTACCCTGGGTCATATAAGGGTCGGACAACACACAACCTTTATGGAGGATTACCTCTCCGGAGGGATCTGACCGACTCGTTGTTAATCCCACAAGGGCCCTTATAACTGATTTTGATACCTCTGATCTTTTGCAGGGAGTCTTAGGCCCCTCTTGGGCGAGGCATACCGACTTTAGGGAGGGAGGCCCCTTTCAGCCACTTTATCTTGTTTGCGTGCATATTGGCCTTTTGTTTATTTTGGTGTGCTCTTTGATTATTAGTTGGCCTTAGGATTTGTTTTTATTTATCAAGTCGTGAGTCATTGTGGTGCCAAACCATCTTCCTCGCAGGTCTCACCGTTTGTTAATATTACCACCGCATCTTGAGTATTTTCCTTCTAAAAGGCGTAAAGATATCAAACATGGTACACAGACCTCCACCTACCAGACTTGTGATCATACATTGATGAGTAATGAGTTGAGTCGGAAAGATACTGAGCATCCTTCGACTCCCATTCCTACAATATTTAATAGTGTTCCTTCGACATCTTCAACCATTATGGTTGTAGTGCCGACAGTTCTCATCATAACTCCTATCTAGCCTACAGTTACTACTCAACCCATTGGGACGAACCCTTTTGGGTCTATTTTTTGTACACCTAGATCCAATACTCAGTCCATCCCTATGACCTCTATCCCTTTTGTTTATGGTATGTCGAATTTCACATCACAATTTTCATCCTCCATCCCACCGTCTAAACCGAATACTAGTATTGGACTTAGGGGCATGGCTCCTCCACATGTTCCATTCTCGTTTGGTGGTGCTCATATCCCTCAAACGAATCTTATGTTTCGAATCCTACCTACTTTTCACCCCAGGTATAATCCTAGTCTTAATGCTACTGGATGGAGTGGTCAACCTGGTGGACAATTTGCTTCTTATGTTATGTACTTTACACCTACCTCCTCCACAACGATTCTGACCAAAAAATTTGGCATGACGAATCCCCCTCTATCCTCCGGATTCACACCAGGAGGAGGTCAGTTTCACACCTTGGGAAACCCCCAACCTAGAGCTACTCCATCTAGGGGCAGTATTTACAATCCTCATAATAACATTCCTTCTGGAATGGTGCCCAACCAATCCCTTATGAATCGGTTTGGAGGGGGGTTTTACAATCCCGTACTGGGCCATGGTGCATACCAGAACCATGGGTGGGTTGTGATTCCCCAACAAAAATCTTTCCCAGGAGCTTGGGGGCAGATGTCGCAACCCCCTCTCCCTTTTTTGGCCACACTTAGTCTGTCAGACTTGTCTACATTAATGAATAACCCTATGCGTCATGACCCGACATGGTCCCCCATACCCACCAAGCTTCTTTCGGATATTCTGAAATTCGAAGGCAAGACTGGTGAGGATCCTGGTGATCACGTCACTACTTTTCATCTTTGGTTCTCTTCTAATTCCCTTAACAACGATTCTATTCATTTAATATTGTTTCAATGCACCCTCACGGGGGTTGCAGTGAAATGGTACATAGAGGTACCAGGGGGGATGTACAAAAAATTTAATCAAACGGTTTTAGTCTTCCTCAACCACTTCCAATTTTCGGTTCATTACGATGTCGACATAGAACTTATGTCAGCCTTCCACTAGAACAAACCCACCCATATCTCGGATCACATCCAAGAGTGGCGTAGACAAAAGAGGTTGATCAAGGCCTACATACCTTCGGAGTTCCTTTTGGAATGGTTCCTTAAGTCTCTACAACCTTATATTTTGAAGGATGTTTCGACATATGGAGTCACATATGAGGAAGAAGCGATTTTTAAAGCCCAACATTTAGTTATTATATATGCTCAGTCTGGGATGTTATACAAAATTCTTCCAGATGCACCGAGGTCAAGATATGACCCTAGACAAAAGCCCGGGCCCCATGCCGATGGTATTTTAGGCTCTGCAAATGTGAAATCTACAAACTTGGTGACAAGCCAGTTGAAAGAGTTATCTCTAAACCAGTCTGTAGGAGGGAAATATCCGTATGTGTCCTCCACTCCCACTCAGTTGACGGATGTACATTCTTTGCAATCGTTGATCAACTCGAATGATAACCAACAACTAGGAGGGAATAAAAAGAAAGGATGTGGTAACAATCGTAAGGGTGGGAGGAATAATAATAATAATAAACCCAAGGACAATGATAATAATGAGAACTTCAATATTAATGCTGGTGAGGGAAAGAAATAAAAGCGAAAGGTGAAGTTTCCCTGCAAGATTTGTATAGATGATCACCTAACCCACTTATGCCCCAAAATTGCAGAAGATGTGAGGATTTTATATCTACCTCCCGCTGTGCTAACTAATCCTTTTCCACATAATCAACACATGGCCTTGAGCTCCTAATTTTCCAAAAATGAGGTGAGTGGAATTCAAAACCCACGGGTGTAAGACGGTGACCTTCTATGCATCAATATGGTCAATTTTGAGGTTAACGTAGCCACTCGATCTCGAGACTACAATTCTTCATAGATTGTTCCAGTTCTAGAGTCTCCCCCTCCTCTAGAGATGCCATTACATATAGAAAAACTAGAGCCTTCGTCTTGTATTCCGAAAGGAGTACTCAAACTCTCTATGCACAACCATAATTCTAGAGCCGCCCATAATTACTCTATTGTTTAGGATCTGGGTCAAACCCCTTGCACGATGTCGGCTTTGGAGGTACTCTAGACGTGTCATTCATAGAGGAATGCCTTGCTATCTGCATTAGGATCTCTAGACCCATGTGGCTCTAAGGTTATCAAGTTTGACGTCACGGATGTGAAGCCTCTCTTGCTTTATCACGTGGCATTTCAGATCCATGTCAGTTACTCAAAGTATACCATAAAATGTATTGTTATTGATGAAGGCGATGCAACATGTGTGATTTCATTGAATCTGTTGGAAATCACATGGCTCTCCCACCCTTTCACAATGTCCGACCATGTTGAATGATTTTGAAGGTCGTTATTTCCTCCCTCATGGTATTCTTTATGCCTTCCCGGTCCAGTTATGTGGGAAGATGATGGAGGTGGATGTCAAGGTGGTTGATGTGCCCCTCGATTATAACTTGTTACTAGGACGTAACTAGACTTATGCTATGACTGCATTCGTATCTTCTTTCTTCCGTACTCTATTCTTTCCTCACAATGGAAGGATTATGACGATCGAATAATTGTCCTTTGCATATGCTAGCCCCAATGCATCGGTTGGACCGTTGATCCCTGTGATCGACAATTCTCAACCGACAACTAAGAATATTGGTGTTGGAATGTATTCATCCCTTATGGGTACCTTTGATATCTATCTATGCCATGTCTAGTAGGTCTACTTCGTCAATGAGGTCCACTCCTTTCATAACTCCGTATTTTAACGACCGTTGGACCCTACCTTCCTTGACTGCATCTTGTGAAGGTCAGTCACATATTGGAATGGTCATGCCACTATCGATAGCCGAGATAACATATCAGGATGTTCTTGAATTTTCTATCGACACAGATCCTGTCGCCTCGCAGATGGACGAGGAGGATCATGTTTTTAAGCCTGTATGGGACACTTCATTGTATTTTTCACATGACTACCTCAATGACACTTTACCCTTGGATGAAGAAATCATGGAGGCCATGAATGATTCTAATAGGTCGTGGGACGATATGCACCATTTCTCTTATTTCCTCCCATAACTTGCTAGAATCGAACAAGATGATTTTAGATCTACCTTGAGCAAGGTAGTCGGTCACGCCATAGTTCCACTTGACACACACACCATTTACGCTAAAGAAAACATGGCGACTATCTATCCTACCGTTACGATCGATATCTCTCATATTCCTCGTAAGGTTGAAAATGTATACATTGGTGCAGATTGTTCGCGGAAAGAAATTCTGATCTACACCAACCTCTTCAAAGAATTATGTGATGTATTCGCTTGGTCATATGAAGAGATTCCAGGAATCGACCCTCGAATTATCGAACATGATATTAAAACCTACCTGGATGCCAAACATGTTTGACAACTACTTAGAGCTATCAATCCTAAGAAAGCCCCTGTTATTAAGGCAGAGGTGGAAAAACTGCTTAATCCTGGATTTATCTACCCAGTTCCCTTGACTGAATGGGTATCCAATCCCGTTCCCATGAATAATAAACAATGAACCATCCATGTACGCATGGATTTTAGAGACCTGAATAAGGCATGTCCTAAATACAACTTCCCAATGTCCTTCATTGATCAAATTCTCAATGAATGTGCGGGAAGAAAAGTTTTTTCTTTTATGGATGGATTTTCAGGATACAACCAAATTTAGATTAAGCCCGAGGATCAACATAATACGACATTTATTTGTCCTTGGGGTACTTTCGCATACCGGAAAATTCATTTCGGCCTTAAAAATGCCGGAGAAACCTTCCAACGAGTTATGACCTTTGCGTTCCATGATCTAAAGAATACAGTCAAATCCTATCTCGATGTTATCTCAATGATCCCACTGCTCACTCCTGCAAGAGAGTGGATCACCCTACCCACCTTCATCTAGTTTTTGAAAGATGTCACTATTATTGCATCCGTTTAAACCCTAATAAATGCATCTTTTTCATTAGGTCAAGTTGTCCTCTAGGATTCTTAGTTTATGATACTAGGATCATGGTAGATCCTTTAAAGGTTGAGGAAATACTTTGATTTCCTCCCCCGCACACTATTCGTCATCTTCAAGGTTTACAGGGGAAAACTAAATTTTTATGTCGGTTTATAGTAAAATATGCCAATATTAGTAAGGGTTTCATGCGTCTCTTGAAGAAGGACACTCCTTTTGTCTGGGATGAGGGAGCTCAGGAATCCTTCGATGCTCTGAAGAAATCCTTAGTATCGACGCCTCTGCTAAAGCCTCCTGACTACAACAGATATTACTTTCTTTATATCGCTTTGTCTGAAGGGACGATTGGTATGGTTTTAGTTTAGGAGGATGATGAGCTCCATGAGAACGTCATTTACTATCTTAGTGGAAACTTAGTCGTCCCTGAACTCAAGTATACTCATGTTGAGAAGCTAGCTTTGGTTGTCGTTCACGCAGTTCGACGATTACGACACTGTATATTTCTTTGAAAAACTACCATGGTTGTTGTCAATCCATTTCAATATGTCCTTACTAGGCGTATCATAAGGGTGAAATATAATAAATGGATTTTCATCTTGAAAGAATTTGATCTTGATTTTGCTTTTGCAAAATCCAAGAAATCACTAGTTTTCACCAAGTTAATATCGAACTTCCCTCACTTAGATGAAGATGTTATTCATGTTGATTCATTTTCGGATGAACACATTTTCCTTTTTTCGTAGTCTGACCCCTGGTATGGAGATATTGTGATCTATCTACAAACCTTGAAGTTTCCTCAACATCTTTCGAGAGATGGCCAACGACATATATGATATCAAGCTAAGAACTACCTTATCGTCGGTGACACTTTGTATTGATGAGGAGTAGACCATATCTTATGTCATTGCTTGACTCACGAAGAAGATGAGTTTGTTCTTAACTACTGTCAAAGTGGGGCTTATGGTGGTCATCTATCCGGGCTTGCGATAGCCCATAAAATTTTAAGAGCCAATTATTTTTGGTCGTCTACTTTTAAATATTGTGTCGAAGCGGTCAAGAAGTGTCACCCCTGTCAGGTGTTCACTCAGAAGATGTGCTCGCATCCATCCCCTCTCCACATGGTCATTACCATCGGTCCCTTCACCATGTGGGGGGTGAATTTTTTGGATTGCAACCCAACTTCGGCTGGGGGGCATCAACATATTATAGTGGATTTAGACTACTTTACTATGTGGGCCGAGGTCATTCCTATAGTTAAATACAATGGTAATACTGCTGCATTTTTTGTGTTCAATCAAATTATATATAGGTTCATAATCTCGAGTGAGATTGTCACTGATCATGGTAGTCACTTTTAGAATGAAATGATGAAAGAATTAGCATCGAAACTGAGGTTTAAAAATGGTCATTCTTCCCCTTACTAACCCTAGGAAAATGGACAAGTAGAGGCCGTGAACAAGTCTCTCAATACCATTTTGCAGAAAATTGTCAGCCAAAGAAAATATGACTGACATATCATGTTTTACCCTGCGCTTTAGGCATACCAAATCTCGGTTAATAATTCCACTGGTTTTTCTCTTTTCCAGTTAGTGCAAAGTGTGGAGTCGATCCTACCTATTGAATGTGAAATCCCCTCTCTTATATTGGCAGTTACACTCCTACCTGGCACTTCCAATTTTGAACAATGCCTCGTACACCTAGAGAGTCTAGATGAGAAGTGTTGAGATGCCTCTACAACTATTGAGGAGAATAAACGACGTGTCAAGGTCTAGTATGATAACTTTGTCTGTCCTCGGTGGTACGTTGATGGTGACTTGGTATTTTTGTATGATCAAGCCAAAGAACCACTGAGGGTAGGAAAGTTCAAACCCATGTGGCATGGTCCCTACATCGTGTGACGTGTCTTAGAAAAAGGAGCCTAAGAATTAGAAGATTATGAAGGGAATATGTCGGCTGAGCCCAGGAATGGGTTCTACTTGAAAATATACTATGCTTGATCCCCAAGTTTGGGAGTAACTCTTTGTATACTAATGTATTTTAGTGTATATATATTTCCCCCTTTTCATCTTCATCTTACTTATTGAGTTTTCCCTTGGTTGGAAGATGTCAACGCGGTCTCCAGTCTATTTAGGATTCGCAGACGGGGCCAGTCATCATACACGAAACTTGGCTTCCGCCGCTTGGGTTTTTTACTCACCTGAGTTTCTACTGGTGTCTTCAGGTGGTGTTTTCCTAGGGCCATCAACAAATAATGTGGTCGAATATAGCGTCGTTGTAGAGCTTTTACGTGATGCCATTTCACATGGTATTCGTTCTTTAGAATTTCGCCTGGACTTCCAGTTAATAGTATGTCAGCTGAACAAAAGTTACTGTGTGTGAGACCCTACTTTACTCCGATGATTCCTACGGGTACGACTTTTGGATTGACATTTTGATTTTATTACTTATCATCACATACCTAGAAGTTATAATTATGTATCCGATGCATATGCTAATTATGTTTTATATTGGCATTTGTCACATAACTAAAGCAGATAAAACACATTCACTAATGTACACATTGTAATATAAGTAAAGTCGAAGATCATTATTTTTTATATTCCATCTCTCCAAAAAGATGGTGTTATAGTACAAAATTGGGGCTCACACCCTCAAAATACATATACAACCGATCAATATAGTAATCACAACATCTACGCCTATGGCACCAGATGTGTGTCATGATAGCATAGTACGACGTTTGCGAGACATCACAAGAGTCACACCCAAGCACGAGGCACACCTACCACCTATCGTTGCATTATCTCTGGAAGATCCTCTACTTGAACCATGGGAATTCTTTGTGTCAATTGAGAGAGGCTTCCCTACATGTTTTGTAGCACTCTCTCAGCATCTCCTTCCACTGGCTCATACCCCTGGTGACTCTGTCGGTGTCATGGAAGTCTTTATGGTCATTGCGGACCTACATCTGCGTAACATACATGTTTTATTAGTACTTGAAATCATCCAAAAACAAAATGGTTTTCTTCTACAAAAATACAAAAGAAAATGAAATATTCAAAAAACAATTGCATACCTATGTCTCCATAGGTGGAACCTGGTGGTAATGGCATGTCTGGATCTCCTCTGAAGTCTATCCCTGCATAAGGTTAGTCCTCCAGATCTATCACCTGTCGATGCCACCAGAATAAAAACTCATCATTGCAGGGTGTTGGTACCCTACCACCCCCAACCACCTCATCACCTCAGTCCACCGTGCCATGGCTGGATCGCGAAGTCCATGCGAAAAAATATCGACTCTAGGGCCCAATATTGGAACTCTCTCAAATAAAAAACTACATAGGATAGACGTGGACTTGAAGTTCCTCTTTCTACCCTATTTGTAGTCTGTTAGCTAGCTCTTCATGTTGGCTAGCAGTGAGGTGCACCAATCTTAAACTGTGGGTAGCAAGAAATCCACTGAATAGAACATAAGTGACATTGATGCCTGATGCAACGAGGTCGACCCTATGATCTGTGTCAACACTAGGACAATGATCTTGAGACTCAGATTGTTGATCACTCTGATCGGGAGTTGGATCCCTACCTTCTCAGTCCCTGCACTACAATGAGTGGCTATGTATTCCTCTATGTTCATGCCACTCCCAACTCCCCGGGCTTTGAGGTTCACCAACTCACCTCGACGTGACAATCCTGTCAAAAAGTATATGTCCTCAACTTCAATTCTCAATGGTTGTCCATTGAGGTTGAAGGTCTCTGTATCTGGATCCTGGTAGTTCACCAACATCTGGAGCAGTATTACTTGAGCCCTCATGCCTTTGAGAGCCCAAAATGTATATAACCCACATCTTCTTAATTCCATTTGGGCCCCTGGATCTCTCTCCACCACAGCATCAACCTCTTCATGCTCTCTTTCTCTCCACTCTAGCACCATCCTACAAGTTTAAAATCATTTTTGAGTCAGTAACATTTTAAAAATCAAATCCACAGACTTGTACGCGAGTTATATCTTACACAGTCGCATATAGGGTTGCATATACGTGGTCTATTTTGATAAAAATCATGTATAGGGCTGTGTATATGCGACCCGATGAATTACAACCCGCGTACACCCTAGTTTCTAATTTGCGCTTTGAAATACTCAAAAAATGAGACCTAATTGAAAATATTAATCCACTAGAAATGAAGAGAAGGGAAAGATGAATTACTTGGTCTAGACAGTTGTCAATTCCGTCACTCGTGGCTCCTGTAATTTGCAGTTGAAATTTGGGGGAAATTTCGTCCAAAATGCACTATTTGGGTAAAAAATACAAATGGTATAGTAAAATTGGTTATTTTCACTATTTATAGAAAACATTTACCCACCTTTCATAGTTTTTGCTAATATTTTGGCCTACTAGAATAATAAAGCAGTGGATGGATTTGGTTTTGGTGGTTTTATCCAGGGATTCTTGCGGTTTGTAGTGCCATGTCGCATGTTTGTAACTTTGGTAGGTATTTTCGTTGACCAGGATATAGGATAGGTCATCACTTTGTTTTGCACATTTGCATTTTCATATAACTTCAATTTGTATGCCTTAGGTACGAACCCATTTAGTAGCGACACAGAACCTTCTTTCTACAACTAGAAGTGTCCTTATTGAATGGTAGAGACTTACCAAACATGGGTTCCCTATTTAGAACCTCTATGCCATTCGGTGCCCATGCAGATATTTTTTCTGTAAGACCAAAAGTCTCTTACATATAATACATGACTTTGCGTTCGAACCTCATTTCTTACTCATAAGCATGCTGACCTATACCTAGCAGGGAATCCCAACGAGTCTGGTTTAATCTCTTTTCCGACTCTCTAAAAAAGAGAAAACATTTATGAGTGAACTTGTCTCTTTCACACTCATAAATTGGATTTTAAAGGACGTCAATTTGGTTTAATTTTAACCCTTTTTCAAGCCAAGTAGACTAAATTTACGAAAAAAGACATTCTTTCGCATTAATTTGTAATTGCATCTCATTCTCTTGCTTGCAGTATCCAGCTTATTGTCAGTTCTCTCTTTCGCATTATAATCCTATCTCCTCAATAGTTTGTATGATCAGCCAAGCAGAGCCTTGTTTATATCCTTTGCAGCTTGACACCCTATAACCCAAGAGGAAACATTCCCCCGAGTGTCCACATCCTGCATGCACCTCCTTGCACTGAACATAGGTATGTTCCACTGTTGGAACTAGTTGCTTACTAGTGACAATCGTTTCCTCCTCTGTATCATATCATTCATTTGACTATGAAAAAACAAAAAAATATGGGCAGGAAAAGAATATTATCTTATGTTGGCAATAGTCGTGTCGCCTTTGAACAAAGCACAAACTTTTGAGTCCACTTGTCATCAAAATTTTGGGTGTAACATGACCTTAGAAAGCTAATCTTGTTACTTAGAGTTTACTCCCCCAATAGGTTACTCTTCCAGTCCCTATGGAGAGTTTTTTTGGTGCCTCCATAAAGTTTCATCAACGAGTCTATACTTCCAGAGTCATCCATATGTCTCATGCTCTTGTTCAAAAGATGTCTATCAACCCGTGTCGACCATTTCTTAGAACTCTTGAATTTGCATGTCGACCATACCATCAGTGTGTCTCAGAGTTACATGAAGTTGTATTCCTATCGAGCACCCTAGTCCTACTTTCATTATGGTTAGGTAACCTTGAACCCATCAGTCTACATTTTCTCATTGGTCACTGATTGGGGGGTTTCCCTTGTTTTTTACGACAAAAAATCTATTCACACAGTGGGATTCGTGCAATTTCTTGGATGCCATTAGCCTTATTGGTGGTTTCCTCGCCTTTGTCAACAATTTTCCTTATTGGATACTATTTAGAGGGTCTTTCTTGTGCACTGCTTGCATCTGGGGCACGCGAAAGATGCATAGGGTCCTTGGTTTGTGAACATATTATTCGCTTGAGTTCCTCCAAATCATAAAGATCATGCTTTGTACCTTGTGCTGAATGATGATAGATTCCTTAATAATCTCCTTTCAGTGGGCCTCCTTCCATCGACTTCAGCCCATATATTCTAGAAATGAGACCTGGAGTCCTATGAGTACCTAGAGGCTTGCAGTCATCAGTGGCAGGTTCTCTCACCATCGATAGTTGGGAATACATAAATTTCCCCTGCCCGATGGATTCTTCAAATGTTCGACCTCAACACATTTATTCACACTTGTAAGAATGTACTCAGTGCCTTGATACCTACTTTCATTATCGGTAGGTTGTCTCATGTTTGTTTACAATATACCTTAATGACAGGTAATCAAATGAAGTCTCATTGTGTTTGACCTCAACTCCTATATTCACATAATGTAGACTTTCACCTTTGGTAGATCATGTAGAAGACTTGAAGACATCAGTTCATAGTCACATATTTCCTAAGTTGTTGCTATCTTTCATTGGATCAATACCTATATGACTTCAGTGATCATGGGGGATCATAATGTACTCCATTGTATACATATATCTTCAGATTGATTTTGAGACTAGTTTTCACTGGGCCTTATTTGTCACTATGACAACCTATGGAATGTATATACTTTTGTGTTTCCTATTCATGGCCATGAACAATTGTTTGGTATATTTTCAAATGGATCTATATTGTAATTCAAATTGGCAGCCATGTGCGTAAGGTCAATATGGATTGTAATATTCTTATGACAAACTAGTTCATCCAGTTGAGTCTCCATTACTCCACTTATGGTAATTATAATATATTTCATCCATTGCAGATACTCCTTTGACCTCACACATTAGGGAGGACTCTATTATAGCAAGATTTTACTCACCCTATGCAAACTTGCTTAGAAGGCTTTTTCCATTTCCCTATGCAGACTTGAAGTCCCATTTTGTAGTTCCCAGAGCTAAAAATTGTATTTTTCCACATATACACTCACTAACAACTATAAAAAATGTGTATATGCAAGTTGCACCATTACATAACACGTACATTGGGTTTTGTGCCCAAAATTAAAAAATTGTGTCGGGTTTCCATGTCACATCACAGGATCCATGATCCTTGACCTTCCATATACTGGAAATGTTTCGACTCAGCCCTTCAGTTCCATTTGAAGGATATAAATGGGCCTTATCCAAGCTATGGAAAATATTAGAAGAATTCAACTTTGAGAGAAAAGTTACTATGGAGAAATTATTCACTTCATATTGAGTTTGCATCCCTTTTTCCTTTTAATTCTGAACACATTGTTCAACCCCCAATATCTACCTTTGGTGGATTATTGAAGTGATGGAGGCCCAGCTGGAAGGGACTTAGTTTCTCAGTTGCAAACGTCCTGACACGAAAGTTTGTCATTCATGCACTTCTGTTGATTACATTTTAATAGAAATACTCTTTTCTCGTCCAATTAATGTCTTACAAATATTTGAATTGCTATTCCATGGGAGTATTTGTTATGAATATTGATGGATTATGCTATTGAATGTGTTAACTTTATATATCATCACCATATGATTGTGTATCTTGGTTGTTGAGGACAAGTTGTAGGTGTATTTCTTTGAGTCAAGTACTCAACGGTGGACTTCATCGAACGTTTGGATGATGTAGGCTCTTTATCTTGTCTTGTTATCATATTTGTTTATATATCATACTTGAGATTAGAGTTGATTTCTTCAATCATTTCCGTGTGTTGTGGTTTACCCCATGCCATAGAGTGATTTTCCTCATAACAGGTAGTTGGTCACAACATTGTGGAACTAAAAACAAATTATATTCCAAAAGGCTTAGTCCCACTGGAGAGAATTTTTGACAACAATGATGTCTCCCGGAAAGATGCAACTAAAAGTCAGGAACATGAGGCTGTAGACTATAATATTGGGACAACTGAAAATCCCAATATCATCAAGATATCCAAATCACTTCCAGATGAGCAGAGAGACAGTATGTCATCCTTATGAAACAAATTGTTGATATTTTTGCATGGTCTTATGAATAACTTAAAACCTTTGACATTGGAATCATTCAACAAAAAATTCCTCTAAAAGTGGGGTATAAGCCATTTAAGAAGAAAATTAAAAAGTTTAACCCTCTATTGATGTCTATTATTGAAAAGGAATTGAAGAGGATTCTTGATGCCAAGATTATTGTGCCTTTGAGATATTCAAATCAAGTGGCGAACTTGGTGTCAATCAGGAAAAAGAGTGGTGAAATACGGTTATGTGTGGACTTGAAAAAGTTGAACAGGTGTTCGTTGAAAGACAACTATCCATTTCCCAAGATGGATCACATTTTGTAAAGGGTGGTAGGTGCTCACAAAATTTCCATGTTGGATGGTTATTCCGGGTACAATCAGATAATAGTGTTCGACGAAGACAAATAAAAAAATTCCTTCACTACCCAATGGGGCACCTTCATGTATGAGAAAATGCCCTTTGGATTAATGAATGTAGGGGACACCTTTCAAAGGGCCATGGACATTGCATTGTGGGTGAAAAGGACAATTTCATGGTGATATACCTTGGTGACATCACTATCTTTTTAAAATATGATGATGAACATCTACAACACCTAAAGAAAATATTTCAAAAATGTAGAAGGTATGGAATCTCATCGAATCCCAAAAAATATCATTTTTCTATGTTAGAGGGAAATCTCGCAGGTCACATTATATATGCAGGAGGGATAAAGATGGACCCAGAGAGAGTAGACATTATTCATAAAATTGACATCCTCGGAAATAAGAAGGCCATACAGTCTTTCATAGGTAAAATAAATTTCTTGAGGCAATTTGTACCAAATTTTGCTGAGATCATTAGGCCCATTAAAAACATGTTGAGAAAAGATGCTAACATTAAGTGGACACAGGAACCAAGGTCATCCTTTCAAAGGATAAACCAATCTCTAATTGAAAACCCTATTCTAGTTAGTCCAGATTATTCAAAAAAATTCCTAATTTTCTCTTTTGCCTCTGAGAAGATTATTGTTGTTGTATTGATGAAAAATAATGAAGACGGGTATGAACAACCCGTTTCCTTTTTCAGAAAAACACTCAGGGATGCAAAATTGAAATATGACATAATGGAAAAGTAGGCTTATGCCTTAGTGAAGGCCTTGAAATCCTTTAGGGTTTTGTTATGTAGTCTAAGATAACCGCCTATGTTCCTAGCAACAATATTAAAGAGATCATTTTCCATTCAGACAGTGACGGGAAGAGAGGAAAATGGATGGTCAAACTTCTGGAATATGATCTACACATAAATCCCACTAAACTGATCAATGGACAGGGCCTTGCAAAACTGTTATTTGATTCGAATTGCAAAGTGTTGGAATTGCACCATATCTTCAACCAATTAGATGCTCCATTGATACAGGCTGAAAAGATGACACTGCAGTTATTGTATTAATATTTTCTTTCACCCTGGTATAAAGACATCATTTATTTTTTATAGCACCTTGAATTCCCACCAGAGTTGGATAAATTCTAAACCAAAACTCTTAAATTAAAGGTTGTAAAATATTTCATTTTAAAAAAGAATTTATATTGGAAAGACCCTGCCGGTATTTTGCTGAAGTGTGTGGATGAATACGAGTAAAAAAAAGTTAGAACTTATATTCATAAAGGATTTTCTAGAGGGCACCAACACTGGAAAGATACAACCTTCAAAGTTTTAAGGGATGGATACTACTGGCCCACAATATTTTATGATGTATTTTCCATGGTCAGAACATGTGAACAATGCCAAAAATTTGTTGGAAAGCAGAAATTGCTCTCGTTGTATAGCATCCCCAACATCCAACTATTAGGTTATGCCACATGATTTATTTTTTGAACTGTATACCAAATTTAAAACATACAAATATTCTGCAAATACACAGATTCATACAAAATAATAATAGAAATACACATGTAGCATACACAGGAAAAACCCATAAAACAAATGCATAAATAATGATGCAAAACATAATATAACACACAATTGACACTTATCTTTGATAAAAATATCACCAAATGCATGCAAACCTTCCACATTCCTCCCAGCCATAGACCACACTGCTTGTAATCTCAGTAGTGGGTCACCCCCGAGCTAGGGCTAAACTCTACCAGGGAAAAGGGAATACTAATCCAATCTAAGGTCTGAAAAGAAACATAATTGATTAGTCCAAGGTGCCCAATTGTTGCAACTAGCCTATAGTATCTCATTCCCCATATGTCTGTCCCACCCCTGGAAGTGTGCCCCTTCTCTACTCAATAGTCCCTTGGCTGCCTCACTTCCCTTTTGGGGCTTCAACAACAGGTCAGACAGGAAGTCTCAGAGCCCTATAGTTATTTTCCAGTGCACCATGGAACAATCCTGAGTATTTTCTCTCCTAGAGAAACTACTCATGGGCCTAACAACCTGCTTCTTTGACATAACAAATCTCTCACCCGAAGAGAAATTCCTATGGTCCTGACAACCCGCTTCTTCAACCACGAGCCTGACAACCTGCCTCTTCAGCCTGCATTCAAACCAGGTTTCTTATTGTCCACAACGCCAAACTTCCCAACTACATTTCCCATGATGGCAGCATCAGAGTTCAGATGGTAGGAGAGAATAATGATCAATGTTGAAGGAATGATGGAAAATGAAATAATTTCCCTCAAATATATGTGCATGTGCCCTTAATGACACATGGCCCTCAAGGAACTCACTTTTCTCCACTTGTAATTCGCTCCCTTCCCATAAGAACTTAGGATAACATAAAATTATATACATACCTTATAATTTTAGGAATGATAATATAATATTCCTTTGAGATTAATCCCTCTATCTTATCCCCCCTTCCCTTTCTACTGGAGTTTATCCCCCAATACTCATTTTTGGGTCAATTTACAGTAGTGATGTACTTTATTATTGATATAGTGTTTACATATTACAATAATAGGCTCATTGGCCTTTAACATCTAGGCTCTTCGGCCTAATAATCACATAATCCTTCTGGCCTATAATATCCTGGCTCACTAGCCTATAAAACATATTTACATTTAAAACTGGGGATCGACTTGTGGTATTACATTCCCCTCCCCCTTATTTATGTAATGTGCTCAATGCATTATATACCATGTTCAATTCAAAACTCTTCAAAAATATCCAAGCCTTTTCTATTGGAAGCTTGTTGTCCACCAGGTGCTTTTCTTTCAAGCACCAATTCATGTATTCATACCGCAACTAGAAGGCATTTGATCTATTCCATAGAGCTGCTTCATGAAATAATTCAACTCATTATTCTTTTTGGCACACCCTCATTATGACAACTACCATGCCATAAGCATCCTTGAGTTGCATCTTCCTTGTTGCACTCACCCTTCTAGGCTCAAGTATCCCTTCACTGCTACACAATCCCTCAACGATCCATCTTGCCAAGGATTTCACACACAAGAAGAGTGCTAACTCATTACCAGAACCCTAGCAAGGTTATACATTTATAGGGCTCTAATGTCTCCAACAATAGTTGTTCTTTTCAATCAGTCCAACTTTAATCAATATTATCTCATCTGTATCACACACATACAATTATTATGAGAGAAAATTATAAAAAAATCCATTTAGAAACTCAAACTTATTTCATAAGGAATTCAACTTTTCCCAAAATATAAAATTCAATCTCATAAAAAAAATTCATGGTTGTTGCAATAGTAGGATGCAGTCTCCCTTATGGCCTTCAACAAGCACCATAATTAATATCACTTTTCCTACAATGCTTCTATCTTGCATTCAACCAACATATTATCAGTATTTCCTGTACATTATACTTTCATTGCAATATGTAACAAAACCTTACAAAGTGATCTGAGAATTTTTGACACTTAACAATTCAATCACAACTATCAAATAATTTATTTAATAGAATGAATTATCATTCTATGCATATGCATGTTCACAATTAATATCAATTAGTTCATTACTCTATTTTCTGAACAAAAAATTCGTGTAGTAAATGCTCATGTGACTACTTGACTTGTAGCTTTCTTGTTGCAATGTCTAAGAGCCCTTGAATTGTCTTCAACTCCGTGAGTGAGTAATAATTGTAACATTTCAGTTGTTAGCATAATCATCTCCATTAAATAACATGTATGCATGAACTCACAAAAATGTATTCAATAATGCACTCAAGTATAACAATTCTATCATGCATAAGTGCAACTCTACCACTTACTATGAATGAGTGCAATTGTCAATGCATATGTATTCATTGTATCTTTCCATTGATTTTGATAATGCTCTATATCTAAGTCATGTATCTCATCATTGGTAAATTGGAAATCTAGTGAATGCCTTGACACATTCTCCATACAATTCCTATTTTCTTCTAAATTATTTGGATGCTTTCCTTTTCGACCCGAACACTACACCAAGAATATAATTTTGTGGTGTTCATTAGTGTTAGAAAACATGTTGCAGTCCAAATATTATTTAGAAGTAGGAAGTTCATTGGATATTTTTGTGGTACATATCCTTTCCATAACCATACCTTTCCATAACCAACCATGTCATGGTCTCATACATGACTAGATTTTCTGGCAACCATTCCTATATCAGGTTCATACCTTTTATTGCCTTGGTTATTAGCTCATAACCAATTAACATGACATACCGTTGTGTCAATGTATGCATTCAAAAGCTAAAAATATTTTAGAATTATTACAGGCATCCAACATTTACCACACCTAGCGGTATTTTATTCACATCAATACATTCAACTAACACGTTCAACTAATACATCTCCAACATCCAACATCCAACTGCTAGGCTATGCACAAAAAAAAAAATTCGAACTGTATACCAAATTTAAAATACAAATATTCTGCAAATACATAGATTCATACAAAATAATAATAGAAATACACATGTAGCATACACAGGAAAAACCCATAAAAAAATGCATAAATAATGATGCAGCACATAATTTAACACACAATTGACACTTATCTTTGATAAAAATATCACCAAATGCGTGCAAGACTTCCACGTTCCTCCCATCCATAGACCACACTGCTCGTAATCTCAGCAATGGGTCACCCCTGAGTTGGGGCTAAACTCTACCAGGGAAAAGGGAATAACTAAGCCAGTCTAAGGTTTGACAAGAAGCATAATTGTTGGGTCCAAGGTGCCCAACTTCTGCAACTAGCCTATAGTATCTCATTCCCCACATTCCTATCCCACCCTAGGAATTGTTCCCCTTCTATCCTCAACAGTCCCTTGACTACCTCACTTCCCTTTCGGGGCTTCAGCAACAGGCAAGACAAGAAGTCTCAGAGCCCTGTAGTTATTTCTGAGCACACCAAAGAACAATTCTGAGTAGTTTCTCACCTAGAGAAACTACTCACAGGCCTAACAACTTGCTACTTCAACATATAAAATATCTCACCCAGAAATAAATTTCTATGGTTTTGACAACCTGCTTCTTCGACCATGGGCCTGAAAACCCGCCTCTTCAACCTACAGTCAAACTAGGTTTCTCATTGTCCACAATGCCAAGCTTCCCAAGTACATGTCTCATGATGCCAACAACAGAGTTCGGATGGTTGGAGAGAATAATGGTCAATGTTAAGGAATGATGGAAAATGAACTAATTTCCCTCAAATATATGTGCATGTGCCCTTAATGACACATGGTCCTCAAGGAACTCACTTTTCTCCACTTGTAATTTTTTCCCTTCCCATAGGAACTTAGGATAACATAAAATTATATCCATACATTATACTTTTAGGAATAATAATATAATATTCCTTTGGGATTAAGCCCTCTAGCTTAGCCCCTTCCTAGACTGTTAGCCCCCCTTCCCTTTCTAGTGGAGTGTATCCCCCCATACTCACTTGTGGGTCGGTCTGCAGCAATGATGTACACTATTAATGATATGAGTGTTTACATATTACAATAATAGGCTCACTGGCCTTTAGCATATAGGATCTCTGGCCTAATAATCACATAAGCCTTCTGGCCTATAATAACCTGGTTCATCAGCCTATAAAACATATTTACATTTACAACTAGGGATCGACCTAAGGTATTACACGCTTCCCCTGAACCCAATTATTGCAAACGACCCATTTCAACAATGGGGCCTACATTTTATCAGGGAGATAAACCCACCGTCGACTGGACATCACAAGTGAATCCTTACTACCACTGATTACTTTACAAAATGGAATGAGTCTATTCCAACTGGGAATTACACCAACAAAGTGATCATGAAATTTCTAGAAACAAACATCTTTTCCAGGTTTGGATGTCCCAGAAAATGAATAACAGACAATGCTCAGCCATTCAAGTGACTCCAAGGCAATGATTTATTTATGTGGGAATTTCAAAATCATTCTGATGCATTCTACACCATATTACATGTAGGGGAATGGGTTGGCAGAGTCATCAAATAAAACCCCCATCAAGATTATTAAAAAATTGTTGGTTGGAAATAAAAAATCACGGGATTCCAAATTTAAGTATTCCTTATGGGCTGATAGGATCAACACCAAAAAGTCACTAGGTACCTCTCCATTTCAGCTAGTCTATGGGCTTGATGTTGTTTTTCCAATCCAACTTGGTCTACCAATGTTTAAATTTTTGCAGGAAGAAGTGGAGGATCCTAATCAATTTCAGAGGAGAATTTTTCAGATTATTGAAGTTCATAAAAGAAGAGAAATATTAAATGAGAAAACCGAGGCTTACTAGAGAAAGGTCAAGGTAGCCTTTGATAGGAAAACCAAAAAAGATACTTTTCAAGAAGGTGACTTGGTTCTAAGATGGGATGCTAGGAGGGAGGACAATCCCAAACATGGTAAGTTTGATAACCTTTGGTTTGTCCCCTTTAAAGTAGCCAAGGTTCTGAACAACAATACCTTGGTATTGCAAAATCTGGATGACACTGAGATCTTTGGAAGCCAAGTCAATGGGCGTTTCCTAAAGCATTATTTTACCTGATGAACTAGAAGTGATAAAATTTGTACATAGTTGCTTTAGTTTTCAGTATGATTTGGTAGTTTAGTGTGAATAAAAGATGCCATGGCCTAATAAAGGCACTAGGGTATAGTTGCAGTTTTTGTTTTCAGTTGAAATAAGACAGATGTCAAGGCTAGTAAAGGGAATAAAGTGGATGGTGGTAGGGTGGAAAAATTAAAGAAAAAAGGCACGCAGGTCTATTTTTCTTAGCACCTCACAGGAAAGTGATACCCCCAGTTGGAGTCGATGTTAGGTCCTAATCCTGCACCTCTTCCTCATCAAACCATCATATTCATCTACCAACCTAGCTCTTAGTTGGCCTTTCTTATTCACTATGTGTTAAGTCATTTGGTTTTATGTCATCCCCTTTTTGCTTAATGTTAGTTGTTTTTATTTTTATAAAGGTTGAGTCAGGTATTGATTTTATTTTGCGCAAGTCTTATCACCATGGTTTATATCACTGATGGATCACAAGAGAGTTAACCTAGGCCTACAGGTGTAAAAGTATTGATTGCAAGAATGCCAACATTCTTGCAATCAACAAACAAGCTCTGTTTTAATGAGTTTTCATGGTTTAGATATATTTTAAAGTTCGAATAAATCTCATTGACACCCAAATCACACTCATTTGTTCCTACTACCCTCAAAATTTTGTGCGTCGGTTCCCTGTTTAGTTTTCAGTGCAGGTTTTGAGCGAACCCTAAGTGGCGCATAGTCTCGACCACCATTATCAACAGAGGGAGATAGGGCATGATGATACCACCACCATAGCATTGGAATCTTCAGAGGGAAGATCCAACAGGGATTGATTTGTTCGAATCCATACCATAGAGCAGGGACATATTCATTAGGGGCGAGTGGTACAATTTCAACTGTGCTTTCAATGGATACCATACATAAATCGCTCTAATTTTTGCATAGAGTTTTGATTGATTCTAGGCACAAGTTGTGTATGTAATCATCCATGTAACAGAGCATTGTATTGCAACAACATGTGCTCTCCCTATTAGTGGTGAGAGGTGGTTCAAGAAATGGAAGTTTCCAGCTGAGGTGTGCAGCCTATTCCTAGTATCATAGCATCATATCCTAGACTGGAGATAAGGCATCCTAATCCAATGGATGAGAGAGGAATGGAGAGGCATATTATTGGAAATACAGAGGTACATCACTATAGAAGGTAGGTTTTTGATTATCCATCGCTATCATATCATATTTCTCATGCATCTAAATGGTGATAAGGATATGAATCTCCCATTCTACCTTCTGAAAATCCTAACCAATATGGACAAATGAGTCTAGAACTACCCACAAATTGCTCATAGGAGCCTCTACCATCAAGGATTTATAAAAATACTAGTTCTATATGATCTCAGTGAATTTCAAATCTATTGGGCACAACTTTTAGTATCTCTAGGGCTACAGGATGAAGAGTCAAACACTCAACAACCATTAGAACATGAAATTGAAGTTCCCCAGGAAGCTAGGGTTTCCACAGAGCCTGGAAATTCATAAAAAACCATCCATCATTCCAAATAACATATCCTACTTACAAAAAGATGGACCAGATCTATCAAAGGAAGATCCATCACTCTAGAGAAGGATGAAATACCTTAGAGTCAACTGAGGTCATCCACAGTGAAATAGAGGGCCAGAGAAGATGATAAATTATATGTTAGAAAGGGTAAAAAACAGGCTTGTCCAATAGTCCAACCATCTCCAGAGCATATTTAGGTTGAACATGTGCCCATTGGTATGCAGGTAGAAAAATATCCTAAAATGAAACCAAGAAAACAACAGTAGAATAAGCAGGTTAGTTCTGAAGAATCTACAGTTGAATTTGTGCCATCTGACATAGAAATTAGAGAGCCTCCCGAGGCAAAATAGGGAATACATAAAAAGGGGAAATAGGTCCCAGGGATGCCAAGAAAACCAAATTGGAAGACCAGGTTGACCAACCAATTGAGTCCAAAATCCAAATCCTTGTTCGACCCATCCCTCAAGGAGAAGAATATGAATGTAATAGAATATAAAGACACTGAAGAAGAGCCCTTTGGGTTTACCAACATGGAAAAAATGGCCATCCACACTTTGAATAAAATGCCAATAGACAAAACCAAAAAGAAGAACAACAAGGGATAAAGCTCAGGTATTAATCGTTATGATTTAGAAACAAAGTACACCATAGGTCCATAAATAGAGTACACCACAGGTCCATAAATAGAGCATGGCCCGGAGAAATATTTAGAAGATACCAAACCAAAGGCAGGGGGGTAATGTTTAGGGTACATGAGCCCATGAAAGACAACATTAGAGACAAAATTGAGAAGAAGCCAAGGTATGAGATGATACCTAGGAAACCTAAGCTCTCCATTGATCTCAACATGCCTGTTGTTGGGGAAGAGCATGAACTAAAACTGAGAATAAAGTGAAAATAGAGATCAAGCCTCAAGTTGAAGGTAACAATGAAATGGAGGACAATAAGAAGCAAGTGGAAACCCTAAAAAAATAGAATGAAAGTATGAGGCAAAAAATTCAAGAGATACAACAACAATATCAAACACTTGAGATGCAACATTCAAAATTATAGAGAAAGTACCAAAAGTTGCAAAAAAAACATCAAAAGACTTGTATGTTCCTAAAGGAAATTTTCTAAGTTGTTTGTTGTCAACAAGTAGAAAATCCAGAGCCTGCACAAGTTTTTCTCCAGTGTTGAAGGCCTTTCTCCAGTTAGTTGAATATGTGTGGATCCATAGGGGGGATATAGAGAGGGAGTCCATGCGAGAGTGTGAGGCATGGTGAGGCAAGGTCTATGTCTAGGTCATGTTATAAGTCTAGGTCCAGTTGTAGGTCAAGGTCTAGTTGTAGGTCTAGGTCTAGGTCTTGACATGCCTTGCTAGTTCTATGTCAAGGGGATTTATTTCCTTACCATATATTTCCTTGGAATGTACCACTCTTGCTAGAGTGCGATAGTATAGGAGGGAGAGAGAGAGAGAGAGGAAGAAAAATAGGAGAGGTAAAGAGTGAGTGTGTTAGAGTGTAGGAGGGAGAGAGAGAATACATGGAGGGGGGATAGAAAGTGTGTGAGATAGAGTGTGGGAGGGAGAGAGATGTAGACAAAGAGAGGAGGTATAGAGAGGTAGACAAAGGATGGAGGGAGAGAGTGAGTGTGTTAGAGTGTGGGAGGGAGAGAGAGGAAGACATAGATGGGGGATAGAAAGTGTGTGTGAGAGAGTGTGGGAGGGAGAGAGGGGAAGAAAAAGAGGGGAGGTAGAGAGTGAGTGTGTTAGAGTGTGGGAGAGAGAGAGATAAATACATATAGGTGGGGTAGAAAGTGTGTGTGGGAGGGAGAGAGAGAAAGGAATAGAAGGGCAGTAGAGAGAGTGTTTGAGAGTGTGAGAGGGAGAGAGAGGAAAATAGAGAGGGGGGTAGAGAGAGAGGTAAATGTAGGAGATATGGGTAGATGTAGGATAGATAGAGGAGAGATAGTGGAGGGGGAGAGAGAGAGTGCGTGAGAGTGTGAGAGAGGGAGAGAGTAGGACAAAGAGGACGAGTAGAGACAAAGAGGGAGGAGGGGGGTAGAGAGAAATACAAAGAGGAGGGGTAGAGAAAAAGTGTGAGAGGGAGGAGAGGGGTAGATAGAAATACAAAGAGGAGGGGTAGAGAAAAAGTGTGAGAGGGAGGAGAGGGAGGAGAGGGATATAGAGAGGGAGGGGTATAGAGAGGGATAGTGAGAGGAAGGGAAGCGGGGAGGGAGACATAGAAGGAGGTAGAGAGAGAATTAGAGGAAGGGAAGGGTAGAGAGATAATGAGAGGAATGGGGTATACAAAGGGAGACAAAGAGGGGGGAATAGAGAGAGTGTGTTARAGTGTAGGAGGGAGAGAGAGAATACATGGAGGGGGGATAGAAAGTGTGTGAGATAGAGTGTGGGAGGGAGAGAGATGTAGACAAAGAGRGGAGGTATAGAGAGGTAGACAAAGGATGGAGGGAGAGAGTGAGTGTGTTAGAGTGTGGGAGGGAGAGAGAGGAAGACATAGATGGGGGATAGAAAGTGTGTGTGAGAGAGTGTGGRAGGGAGAGAGGGGAAGAMAAAGAGGGGAGGTAGAGAGTGAGTGTGTTAGAGTGTGGGAGAGAGAGAGATAAATACATATAGGTGGGGTAGAAAGTGTGTGTGGGAGGGAGARAGAGARAGGAAKAGRAGGGCAGKAKAGAGAGKGTTTGASAGTGTGAGAGKSWGAGRSAKGWMAATAGAGAGGGGGGKAGAGAGAGAGGTAAATSTAGGAGATATGGGTAGATSTAGGATMKWTMSAGGAGAGATAGTGGAGGGGGAGAGAGAGAGTGCSTGAGAGKGTGAGAGAGGGAGWGWKTAGGACAAAGAGGACGAGTAGAGACAAAGAGGGAGGAGGGGGGTAGAGAGAAWTMCAAAGAGGAGGGGTAGAGAAAAAGTSTGAGAGGGAGGAGAGGKSTAGATAGAAATACMAAGAGGAGGGGTAGAGAAAAAGTGTGAGAGGGAGGAGAGGGAGGAGAGGGATATAGAGAGGGAGGGGTATAGWGAGGGATAGTGAGAGGAAGGGAAGCGGGGAGGGAGACATAGAAGGAGGTAGAGAGAGAATTAGAGGAAGGGAAGGGTAGAGAGATAATGAGAGGAATGGGGTATACAAAGGGAGACAAAGAGGGGGAATAGAGAGATAAAGAGGGGAAGAGAGACTGAGATTGAGACTAACAATGAGAAGAGAGAGAGAAAAGGTGGAAGAGAGAGGGGGACAAAGGGGTAGAGAGAAAGAGAGAGGAAGAGGAGAGGATAGAGAGGGTTTCAGTGTGAGAGTCTGAGGCATGTCAAGGTAAGGTCTAAGTCTAGGTCTTTCCATGCCTTGTGATGTTTAAGTATTTCCATGTCTAGGTCTTACCATGTATAGGAGTGTGAGGGAGAGAGAGGGAGACATATGGATGGGTAGAGAGAGAGAGTGAGAGGGAGACAGAGAGGGGGGGTAGATGTAGGAGAGGGAGGAGAGAGATAGATAAGGAAATGATTTATAAGAGTGCATGCGCTTTCATAGAGCGTGTGTGCACTATTAAGAACACAGACGCGTTATTTTGAATTCAATTTTTTTGGGTGGGATTGAGAAGGTGGATGCTGACTTGGTTGGCTCATATTTAGGTTCGGGATGAAAACCCTAGTGGTTCGTTCTACAAATTGATAAAAAAAACTCCATTTTTTTAATACCTCTCTATATCTCTATCTTTGACATTATTTTTCTATAGGATAAACAATTCAATTGTTAAAGAAACAATAGACATAGATAAAATTGGCTATGTAGATTTCATATATATATATATATATATTCTTAAATAAATTAATATTGTCTACTATTTTTAATCTATTTTGGTCTTCACATATATCAAAATCCTAAAATACATACCTCTCTTATTTCTGCTATAATTTTTTATTGGCTTAACTATTTCTCAAATGAGTTATGTGCAACACTAGAGGAGACTGATACATACAATCTAAAAATAAATCAATTTTTTTTTATGGTGTTAAGACCCTCTTATCCTGCATGAACAAAAAACATTGTAATTTCAGGCATATGTTGACTTTGATAATTTAAAAAAATATATAAAATTAATATTCAAAATTTCCAAAAAATACATTGCACAAGAAAAACGGGTTCTCTACAAGAATACAAGTTTTTGGAACAAAATTCCATCATTAAGATACTCAACACTTGCACGAACAAAAACATATACTTTATATTTTGTTGGAAAAATAAGATATCATTGTTACAAAAAATAAAATTTGACCTAATTATTCACAATGTCTATGAATAAAAGTTGTATGTTCGGAAAGCTAATTCAATTTTCTACGTTTCATCTTCTCACACCATATTCACATTCATTGTAAAAGTACCTTGAACAATCCCTCCAAATTAATATATTGTTGTTTTCCAGGTTTTGCATTGATACTAACACATCATGAGAGACCATCATTAGCTTGCACTTACCCTTAATTAATATATTTATAAAATATTAATTAATACGTTGCTAAAGTATTATTACACTAATAAAGTAACATATTAATATTACAAAAAAAAATACATTAAATGCATTAATAAATACAATACTAAAATATTAATGCATTAAAACATTAACAAAATATTAAGACATTGATAAAGTAATACATTAAAGTTAGTAAAACATTATTAAAGTATTAATACATTAATACTATATTATTAAAGTAATAATACATTAATAAATGCATTATTAAAGTATTAATACCTTAATAAATACATTATTAAAGTAGTAATACATTATTAAAGTATTAATACATTAATTGACAATGACCATGGTTGACTATGGTTAACCATGACCATGGTTTCTTATGGTTGACCATGACCATGGCTAACTTTGGTAGACCTTGGTTGATTTTGGGAGGGAATGGTTTATCGTAGTTGTCCTTCACCATGGTTGACTGTGGTTAACCATGACCATGGTTGACTATGGTTGACCAAGGTTTATTATGGTTGACCATGCACATGGCTGACCTTCGTTGACCATGTGGATCTGATTATGGTGGGCCATGTTGATTATGTTTAACATAGTTTACTATGACACTACCACATTGCAATGTTGATCATGTTTAGTTCGTCACATTATGACATCAGGTTTTTTTCTTCACATTGTGACATTAGATTTTGTTCGTCACATGATATTGTAAGGTTTTGGTCATCAAATTAAAACAAAGGGTTTTTTTTGTCACATTATGGCGTTGGAATAGGTTTGTCACATTTCGACAATGGGTTATGTTCGTCACATTACGACGTCGACAAATGTTTGTCACATTGCAATATTGGTCTATGTTTGTCATATTACCACATTGGGTTGTGTACATCACATTGCGAGGATGGGTTGTGTTCGTCGCATTGCAACATTTAGAAATGTGTGTCACAATGTGATGTCGGGATATGTGCATCACATTACAATGTGAGAATGCGTTCATCAAATTGTGACAATGAGGCTATGTTCATCACATTGCGATGTCCATTTATGTTTTCCAATTTCCAATGACAGGGCTATGTTCATTACATTGTGACGTCCGTATATGTTCGTCACATTGCGACGTTACTATGTTTGGTATATTGAAACGTTAATATGATCGACACATTGTGACATTTGGAAATGTTTGTCACATTTTGATGTCAGGATAAGTGTGTCATATTGCAATGTGAGGACATGTTCGTCACATTGTGACGACATGGAAATGTGCGACACATTGCAACGTTTGTTTATGTTTTCCATATTGCGATGTTACTATCCACATTGCAATGATATGGCATTGTTTGTCACATTGTGATGTAAGTTTATGTTCATCACATCATGACATTTCTATGTTCAACAGATTGCAACGTTACTATGTTCATCACTGTGCGACGTTACTATGTTCAACACATTGAAACATTACTATGTTTGTCATGTTGTAACATTTGGTTTTATTCGTCAGATTGCAACGTCGAGTTATGTTTGTTGCATGACAAGGTTGGTTTTTGTTCGACACATTACGAAAAGGAATTTTTGGCGAAGTTTAAAAAAAAATCTAATTCAGTGTTTCCTTTGTGAAAAAGATAGGAGCTTTCAAATGATGTGATATATTACATAGAAGGAAACTTAGAATCATACTTATTCTAAGGACATTAATAGCATATGTTCTTGAAATGTAAAATATATCCCTTCCAAATAGGCATATAAAAAATTAGAGTATGCATTTATACATTCCACTTTTTGGTGTTGCAAACTACGATTGTCAAGAAAACAAAAAGGAAAGAGTTAAAAACAATTATGATTTATAGTAGTAAATATTTAACTGAAATCCATTTATGACTATAACTTTGATTGATTTCATGGTATTGTTTTTATGAATAGATTCATAAAACTAATGTGTTCTCATACAACTAACGTGTTCATACAAGGACACTCTAGGAAAAAGTGTTTTTCATCTTCAACCCTTTTAATGTCACAAAGGTGAAATATTTTTTCATGCCATAATGTTTTCTTTTTATATTTTAGAATGAAATAAATTTTTCATCAAAATTGAATTTTTATCGGAATCTTTCATAAAGATATGAAAGATATTTATATCTTTTGACAAATTTAAAATATCTTAATATCAATCAAAATATAAAATGTTGTCTTTCTCATGATATATTGTTATTRGACATTTAGTTCAAAGTATAWAATATTGTCTTTTTCTTAATATAATATATTGTTATTAGACATTTAATTTACATCGAAAACTTGTTTCTTTTAAAAAATAAATAGTATAATTATTAAATATTTTTAAGATTTAAATTTATATTTAATATTGTTAAGATTTAAATTTATTCATTTATATATTTAATGTATTTTTTTTTGTTATTATTGTTTGAATTTCTTCAATTACTTATATTTTATGTGTTAATATTTTGGGTACTATTTTAAATAATTTAATTTTAATTAAATTTTTTTATATTTTGTATTATAATATTTTGATTATTATTTTAAACCATTTACTTTTAAAGAATTATTTTAAATAATTTAATTTTAATTAAAAAGTATTTATATTTTGTATTATAGTATTTTGATTATTATTTTAAACAATTTACTTTCAATTAAACCAACAAAATAATCATTTATAAAAAGATACCAAAACAAAAAATAATTAATTATAATATAAAAATAAATTAAAATTTTACATAAATTTATAATAATAAAATAAAATTTTAAATATATTAATAAATTAAATGATTTAAAATAAAAATTTTAATTTATTAATGAAAATAAATTAAACAATTTTATTTTATAATTAAAACTTTAAAAATATTAAATATAAAAGTTATATAAAAAAATTCACAATTTATCATAATAAATTTTGCAACCATAAATCAAAAACCAAAGTTATCAATTAATTTTATTTTTTAATTTTATAGGAATAATTTATGCAAGATGGCTACCTATTCAAAGGAAAACAAGTAGTGGTTTGGAACGACATTTTGGAAAGAACAAGATGCTAGCCTTAATCAAAGATAAGTATTACTGGTCGAAGATGAAAAAGGATATAACCAGGTATGTGGCACGATGTAGGATTTTCCAAATGGATAAAGAACACTCACAGAACTGAGAACATAGGGTTGTATATTTCATTACCAGTGCCCACAKGCCCATGGACATATCTTAGCATGGATTTTGTGTTGGGGCTCCCAAACACACAACRAGGTAATGATTCTATTTTTGTGGTTGTTGATAGGTTCTCTAAWATGGCTCATTTCATTGCTTGARAGAAAACTAGTGATGCGTCAAGGGTGGTTGAATTGGTTTTTTTAGAAGTTGTTAGATTGCACGGGGATCCAAAAAATATTACCTATGATAGAGATACTCGGTTATTGGGTCATTTTTGGAGGACTTTATGGAATAAAATGGGGACTAAATTACAGTTCAAGAGTGCTTATCACCCACAAACAGATGGGAAAACTGAGGTAGTAAATCGGAGTTTGGGAAACCTGTTACGGAGCATTATTGGAGAGAAGCTCATGCAGTAGGATTTAGCTTTACCTCAAGTAGAATTTTCCTACAATAGTTCAGTGAATATATCTATAGGTAAATCTCCATTTCAGGTTGTTTACGATAGAAATCCTATGGATGTCCTAGATTTGGTGCAACTACCACTTAGGGATAGGATCACTGATGATTGGGAAGCATTTACAAAACACATTCAACAGTTGTAGCAGTAGGTGAGATAAAAACTGTAGGCTAGTAATGAACATAACAAAATTATAAAATATGCTCACCAATGATACCAAGTATTTAATGAAGTTGATTTGGTGATGGTTTATTTATAGAAAGAGTGGTTTCATAGAGGAACCTACCATAAATTGAAGTATAATAATATTGGTCCTTGCAAGATTCTCAAGAAAATCAACGGTAATGCTTATAAGGTCGATTTACCAACTTATCTCGATATCTCCCATGTGTTTAACGTTTCTGATTTATATATCTTCCATGGAGACGATCTAGGTGATGATAGTGAGGTAGAGGTGGATTGGTAACAGGCCATTCCAGGCAAGAAAAAAGGAAATATTACACATATTTTAGATAAGACGACCCTTCATACTCGGCTTGAGGCCAATAAAACCGATATATGGTCTAGTGGGAAGACGTAGCACTAGCGGAGAGTACATGGATTACAGAGGGGTCTTGCTGAACCAAGATCCTGTTAAGTTGCAATAGTTTGAAAACAATAACTTGCAGGAGTTGCGTTCTTTTCAACCAGAGAAGAATGATGTAGGGATTTTCCGAGGGTCATAACTTTTGACTTGATTATCTGTTTGGGATGAAATTTTACATGGAGTTACATTTCGAAGAGTTCACTTCCGTGTTGATCTAATCCTTTAGATCATACATCATTTCAACACTTTTCCCATGCCAAATTTCTTCATATAAGGCCTCTAATTGGGGATTTAGTGTTTTTATGAAAATTTTTAAATTTTTAATTATCAGTGATCTCTTAGTTTATGAACTTAATCAAAAAAGCGAGTTGAAAAATAGTGTCACTCTAGTTAGCTCTTAGTTATTGATCAATTTTAAAGTCATGCCAAAATTTGTTTTTCAGATAGTAGTTATAAAGGGTTGAACTTCCATTATAATAATTAAGATGAAAAATGAATAAAAAAGAGTTATTTTCTATTCTAGTGTGTTTGCATGGTTTCAATCTTATAAATGATGATTTTCAATCTTATAAATAACTCTCACT
>JASDQU010739945.1:25332-37167 GCA_032191745.1 Picea mariana
TTCTGTCTTCTTTTGTTCTAGTTTCGGGTTCCTGAACTAGGGAGATTTGTTTATGTATGCATTTAAAAATCTATTTGCAACAATGTAGATGCAGTTTAAACTTGCTACATGGTTGTTCTAGTGCATAAAAAGAGTATGATGGTGATTGTGTCTTAGGTGTGGACCAACTTTAGTCATGTAACTATTTATTCAATGAACGAATAAGAAAACAAGGAGAAATATGATCAAGGAATGTTGGTTTCCCCATTTGTGTTTCTAGGGTAAAATATCTATGTATTGTGTGTTTGTCATTTGTTTTATGCTTCAAATAAGTCTTCTCTTTTCTAGTTGGTTTACTGTAAGGAATATATTTCCTAACAACAAATTCATTGATCAAGAAGGAAATAGAAAGAATCCATTGATTCTTTCCATTTATTCTATCCCATTACTTCACCTTCAACACCATTTTTGAGAACATAGACAAGCATAGGGACATAGGCCAATACTGTTTTTGTGGTATGATGCAAATCTATGTGCAAAACCTTTTTGGCAGGAACATCGTCGTTGTAGTGGAAGTTGTTTATAAATATTCATCAATTTTTTGTGTACAAATATTCATTGAAAAGTAATTTTACTATAAAAGTGATCATTCTTCCTTGACATGGAAAACATATGTATATACACTAAAATATCACCACACTCATCATAGGAAATTGTGACAAAATTGGGAAGAAGGGCTATATGTGACATCAATGTGAAAAGAAAAAGAGTATGCATGGTTTCGAGGGAATGTGTCAAATATTGGTAATATTTGAAAGTCTCATTATGTTAAGGGAGAAATGTGTTCTTCAAGTGACAATAGTTTGGGTGCTTAGGTAATCAATTTTTTTATTATATCGTGAAATGCCTCCAGAAAATTCATAAAATTGTCCCAACATTATGACTAACTATGGAAACTTACATACTCAGATCAAACCCCTCTTCAAAAAATTTGATTATCTTTCAATTGCATAAATATTTAGGTAAGATTAGATACATATGGAACTTATTCAAGATTTCATTAATTACTAATCAACAAGAGAAATCTATTTCTCACAAGGAAGGTAGAACTTTGAGTATTCTGACAATTTTCCTAGTTGATACATATTGAAATCTAGATCTTTGAGGATATCCCAATTCAAGCCAATGATGATCATATATCTCACACATGTATCATCATTACCTTGAATCACTACTTTGAAGAAAAATATTTCTCTTGTGTTCTACGATAAAAAAAATAGGGAGGGTGATACATAGGATAAATTAGGAGTGACTTTGAATAAATTTTTGATTAAGGGACATGTGGGGGATCCTTATTTAATGTACCCTCCTTGAAATCAAAATCATTATGAGGTTTAATTTACATCATGTAAGCTTGAAGACATGGGGAGTTAAGGTTCCCCTAGTTCTCATTACTCTGTAACATTATCCCAATGGCATTTCAGCCTTACTCCGTGGGTTAAATGGGAATTGAGTATGGGTTTATCATTTGGTTGGTACTAGAATGGATCAACGTTGTTGATTCAACGCATGATTTTTTCCATTTATGCATTGTTGTAGTGGTAGTGAACAAGGGAACTTTGTCCCAAGAAGAATTAGTTGGGCTTCAAAGATCAAAGGACACAACTTTTTATTCTATGGTTAAGTGTAACCATTAGGTTTTGGTAAATTTAAAAATATTATAAATAATGAGTTTATATTGGGGGGTTAAATTATAAAAAATGGAAACCCTCATATATGAGGGTGGGGGTGCACGGTAATATTAGAGAAAAGACAACCCTCATATATTAGTATATAGAAGTCAAGTGGTATTTGTAATATATTAAAAACATGTAGATATTGGCCCGGATTAAAATTAAGTAAGGAGGTTGAATTAGAATAAGCTAAAATAAGGAAGAAGAAGAAAGGTAACTCGTGAATTTCATTATCTTCATCTAGGTCTTGCAAGAGTTTTATTATATTAGTATACTATGGGTATACATAAAAATGGTGTTAAAAAAATCATTAAACAAGGGATACATAGGATAATTATTGAAAATAAAAGGTTTCTTAATTGGAATGATGTATTGGGAGGGGGATTCAACCAAAATATTTTGGAAGTATTATTTAATATCCAGTGAAATTAGGGGTATTTTTCAATATCCTTTGAACGCATGTGTTATTTCATGGTTTCAATAAGTGAAACCCCTATGGGGGTAACTCAAACTAGAATTTATGTCTCCATTTTGTAGACATGGGATTCTTTCATTGCAAGCATAAGTGTTGTGTATTACACAAGGTTCATGAGGTTCAATGGGAAGTGAAATAGTGTGAATGTGAGGTTGTTGACGCCGAGTTTTTTTCAATGAATTTCACCATCTAATAAAACCATTGGTAGGAGGACTATGAGAATAATTTGAAGGAAACCAATACGGTGAGAGACGAGTGCATAGTGGAAACCACAATTGATTGCTAGAGCTCAAGGAAATGGAGATGTAAGTTGATTTCTTCATGAATATCTCTCACTGGAAGTACTAGGAGTTAGAGTCTCATATTGGTTCTCTAAATTCTTTGGTTTGTAGGGATTTTGATCACCTCCACTTTAGGAGGTGGCTTCATCCCCTTCCCCTTTGATTTTTGCATCTATTGTCGACTCCACATTCAACATATTTTCTATCGTAAAAGATGGCAATTTAGATATATAGTGCACTGCTAATAAATAATTAAAGGAACCTATATGTGAGGTGAAATTTGTAAAGAAATACAACATGTAAATGCATGCAACAAATTCAACTTTCAAGAATCAAGTAGGATTGAAAGTTGATTCCCTTTTAAAACATATTTTCTAGTTATATTTCATATTTGCTATATTTTATTATGCAATTTTGTCTCATTTCAATTTCTAAGGTAGTATACCATCCAAGGGTATACAAAGACTAAAATAGAATAGGAAACTATAAGAAATTATTTATGATGAATTGTACCCTTTGATTATCAAGTTGCAACTAAACTCAAATATTTTTGTGTTACATCACTATAAGTGTTTGGTCATACAACATCTATTCATTAATATAAAATAATAAGTGTCTGGTCATACAACATATATTCATTAATATAAAATAAAAAGAAAAAAATATTATACTAAAAATTTTACACCAAAATTCTTAAAACCTAATTATAAAATGTTAGGCAATAATTATCATCATAAAACTTATATTTTAAGTTTTATTCCAAATTAACTAAAATTATAATACCTTATCATACCGCCAAGTTTATCCTCTTCAAAATTCTATCAAAGGGTGAAAAGAAGGACACTGGAACCATTGCATCCTCAGCCCAAGACCTTTCTAGCTAGCATAAGAAAATCGATAATATTATAGAAGAGTACCAAGATGTTCTTGTTGCACCTATGGGAGTGCCTCCACATTGCCCATTCAAGCAAGGTTATAACATAACCCTTCATACTCTTCATGTTGCGTCTTCACCGAAAGATTCCTCCCACACTCAGGTAGATCATGCAGCTATATTGGTTGAACATACCCAACCCCTCCCGCAACAGGTTCATGAAAACCTTCAACAAGCTAAGATAGACAATTTCTTCAACAAGGAAAGCAGTGCACCAAGATTCAGATTTAGTATAAGTCTCCCCATATCCCATAGTAACTTGGAGCAACGGGGACTATTGCTTCCTAAGGGGGGGAGAAATGATCCAAATGGATCTCGGTGGCCATCCACCTTTTCCACTTAATCACCATTTTGAGCCCGTGGTTTTGATAAACCATGATATTCAACATTTTCATGGGGAATGAAATGTAATTTCATATTCATTTGTTAGTTATAGAAATCATGTAATGATTTCTTAGTGGTGTTATGTACATGCCTACAACATAGCATTATGCACTAGATCGCACTAGAATTTTGCAGTTAAGCATGCTCAGGCTAGATTATAATTGGGATGGGTGACCGCCCGGGAAGTCCTAGTGTTTTACATGCCTATAGAATTTTATAAACTTAATTTAGTTTATCCCACATGCATCATGGGAATTGTTATCCTCTCACTCTCTCATATATAATTGAGGTGAAGGAGGCCCTTTAATCATGCAATGGAGTGTGATGTAAATATTGTTGCAAATGAAGCGTAGCCAACATCGCTTTATTTTCAGAGATAAGCTACCCAATTCTGCTAGTTTTTGTTATACAATGTTTTGTCTCTCTCTTGTTCATTAATAAGAGTTGATTTTCACTATATTTTGGCATTCTTCGCATTATCTCTATATATTTCCTTTTTATATATCAGCTATACTTTTTTCTTCATGTCATTCTCAAAATAATCTGGATCAAGGATATTTTGCATAATCAATGAACTTATGATCCAATGGAGGCATCATATGGAACAACATGTCGGGGCCATGCTGCATAGGAATGAATATATGTGGATGAAGATACTCAATAGGAGTGGTTTTTTGAGAGATGTAAGATCCTTGATGATATCAATAAATATATGAGTTGATCTAGGTGGATATCGGTGGCCACCCACCTTTTCCAACTAGCTCAAAACAATTTTCTGGCAATTTTGGTAATTCACTTTTCTTAGCAGTTTTTAACTTTCGAGGCCATTTTGAGGACCTAAATGAATGTTTTTTGGGATAGATCTTCTCAATGATATTTGAAGGCTATGATTTATACTCGTAAATGAATATCCTTGATGATATCTTTCCAACAAGATACTGTGCACCCCAAATGAAGATCGCATGCCAAAGTTATGCCCCTGAGAAGTTGATACACCAAACTACCCAAAATGAGGTCCACAGAACTGTTGGATTTTCATCTTCTAGGATTAGGGTTTTGGATATCCTTTATGATAAAAAGGAATTTTGAGCCTCATTGTAAAATCATCTTCTCACGAATGCGAGTAGCAGACACATCTCATCTCAGAGATAAGCTTCCACCATTCTAGCGAGTCTTTCACTCTATATTTTTACAGTCTTTATACATTTTCACTCATTAATATAAAATTGTGTATTAATGTGTCTCTGTGTTTATGGTTGCATCTATGATACATCTCTATTATATTATTGGATATTTGAGATATCTATGTACATTTCTTTATTATATCTTCGTTCTCATTTCATGCCAAAAATAATCTGGATCAGTGGTATCAGATCAGGCTTCTCTTGATCATTTTACAATGCCTATCCCCGACGAGGTTTGAGTACATAAAGTTGGTTCTCGATCTTGTCTCTCTTGAAGACAATTACTCTCACACGTCCAATAAACCCTCCATGGCGAAAGAAAATAAAAACGATAGAGCAAACAATTATATTAATTTATTGCTTGAGCAAGCTCTCAGGCGACAGAGGGATGAAATGATGGAGAATTTTTCCCACATCCTTCAATGACTGCCGATAACAATAGGAAAATATTCATCAAGCAGCCACTTTGGAATTACTTATCATTTCAAGTTACAAGTTAATTTTGATATTCCCATATTTGAAGGACAGATATATGCAGATGCCTTAGAAAAATGGTTAAATCTACTAGAAGGTTATTTCTCTATTCATAATTTTTCTGACAGGAAAAATATCACCTTTTCACTCCTTAAGTCTCTCCCTAATGTCAAACATTCATGGGAAACTTACTAGGAGAAAATTTCCATAGAGGAATCTAGAATATATGGGGCCAAGCCCACCTGGGATTTTTTTGTGGATGGGTTAACGGAACAATATTACCCTGTTGAAAACTATGAGGATCAATACATGAGATGGACCACACTATGGAAATTGAGTGTCCAATAAGTTTCAGAGTTCACCAATGTCTTCCATACCTTGCGCACCAACATGGGTATCAAATACTCTGAAGGACATTTGGTTCAGAAATACCGTGGGGCTCTACATAGATACATCCTAACTGAAATGGATTTTCTAGACATCTCATCACTCACTGTTTCTTATTGATATGTTGTTAAAATCAAGAAAAAATTTATGCACCAGAAAAAACGAGAGTTTAGGTCTACAAATCTGCAACAACCAAAGTATGATAAAGATGACCCTAATAAACAGTCTCCCAAAAACTAGTCCAAGGCACAAGAAAAGAAGGGTCATGGGAAGACAAAGAAGGACACCAGAAAATGGTGTGATTTCCACAAAATACCCTAGAACAACACCGATGAATGTCGCCCAAAAGAGTCATCGGTGGCCGAGATCAAAGACAAGGAGCTGAACCCTGATTCAAAATCTCATTCTGAAAATACTGGTAAAAAAACATCATTGACGCAAACCCCACTGCTATTGTCACGACCACATCAATTCAACGAGAAGAACCAACAGATCCTGAAGAGGGAGAACACCTTCTTCATTCATAGATGTGGGTGAAGGGGACCCCACTGCATTTTATTATTTATAGAAGAAGCTAGAAGAACCTCATCTCAGCAGAGGTCGTCAAACAATTGGTATTGCCGACAGCACCACACCCGCAACCATACAACATCAGGTGGCTTCACCAGGTACGATATCCCTTCAAGGATGAGGTATTATGTGGTTTTTCCCCACTGGATGTATGTAATATTCTCTTGAGCCAACTATATATGTGGAAGCACCATGTTTTTTATGAGTCTCGACCCCGCATCATCATCATTTATCTGGGAGGTCATCTCTACAGAATACCATAGGTAGTTCTAAATATTTTTCCACCTAAACAGTGCCACAAGGTAGTATCTCATACTACAAAATTTAGATTCTTCACAATCTGTTCAAAAGGTGAACATAAGGATACTGCAACCACTACAGCCTCAACCCAAGCACCTTCTATCCAATAGAAGGAGGTCTACAAGATTGAAACAAAGTTTAAATATTTATTCTTCACAAAATAATCTCTTGTATCTAGAATGGTTAAAAAGGTCCAACCCTTCTAGCCACATGTTCGTGACAACCTTCAACAAGCTAAGCAATGCAACTTCTCCAAGAAGGCAAGCAACTCATCAAGATGTAGATTCAACAAATGATTTTCCCTCTCCCTTGGGCACTAAAAGAAATGCATACCATTGCTTCATAAGGAGGGAGTATTGATCTAGGTGGATATCGGTTGCCACCCACCTTTTCCAACTGGCTCAAAACAATTTTCTGGCGATTTTGGTAATTTACTATTTTTAGAAGTTTTTAACTTYTRAGGCCATTTTGAGGGCCTAAATGAAGGTTTTTTTGGATAGAGCTTCTCAATTATAGAAAAAGGATTTGTTTGAGCCACCTAAAGGAATCTCCTCGATGATACCTTTCCAAAGAGATATTGTGCACCCCAAGCAGAGATAGTATACCAAAGTTACACCCCCGAGAAGTTGATACACCAAACTACCCAAAATGGGGTCCACAAAACTGTAGGATTTTCATCTTCTGGGATTAGGTTTTTGTATTTTATTTATGATAAAAATTCCTTTGGAGCCTCATTGTAAAATAATATTCTCACAGATGCGAGTAGAGGACACATCTCTTCTCAGAGATAAGCTGCCACCATTCTAGCGAGTCTTTCGCTCTGTATTTTTATAGTCTTTGTACATTTTAGCCCATTAATAGAAAATTGTGTATTATTGTATCTCTATTTTTATGGTTGCATATCTAATACATTTATTTTATATTATTGGATATATGAGACATCTCTATACATTTCTTTATTATATCTCCACTCTCATTTCATGCCGAAAATAATCCAGATCACGAGTGAAGTACAAAACACAAATCTTCGGTGAAAGGGATAACAAAGGATTCGTTGGAAAGTTATGAAAAGATAATCAAGGTGAAAAAATGTTAAGACTAGGGGTTTCACTGGATGCCCTATAAAATTCCCCTAGTATCGAATAACAACTCATCATGATAACTATCGTCAGTTCCAAATCAAGGAGGAAGGTGTGATGATCTTCATCATTTCTGGGCTTAAAAATGGAATCCATGACTTCTGGGGTGGCATCTTCTGAAGGAAATTTAGTATATAGGAAATCATGGGAACCGAGGGAGTCAAAAACCCATATGGATGGAGTAGGATTATCACATTCAATCTGAGGATGGAAGGTTTGACCAATATCAACATATTCTGAGGGGGATTCTGATAAAACAATACCAACTATGGTGCATGGTATGGATGATCCATATAAGTCAACATCCTTAGGGTGAGGTACCACCCAAGGATCAACTAACCTAAGGGATTCATGGGTAGAAGAAAAAATCATGTTTATAGGAGAAATATGGGTAGCCTCGGGTGCAGGAAGGGGGAAAATCCCCATAAAAATGGATATTTAAACATGCTTACATCGACGCTTTTACAACCCCTGAAATACTCACCTATAAAGGGCATGCTAGTGCCATGATTAGTTGATAAATCATGGGTGAAATAATCCAATGGGTTGATTGAACTATCTTCCCTTGATGGGGAGATTGTATAACATGAGAGATAGTGGATGCAACAACCTGCATGGTGTAGAACCAAGTGCGACCCAAGAAAGTATTATAGTCAAGTGTGGAATCTACCACTTCAACTTCTATAGAGACAATATTTTCGTCGAGCTCAATGGGTAAGGAAGGGAGAATTCCGTAAGGTTTGAACTAATGTACATCAAAATATTTTAGGATGGTTGGAGATGTGGTGAATTGTGGAGAGAAAATGGCTTTCCAAAATGACAAATACATAATGCAAGTGGTCTCTCCTTTGTCGATCGTTGTATGAAATATATTCTTATTCAAACACCAAACTATAATTTTCAATGTTAGTTGGTGTGAGAGACACAACTCACTTTTTTCTGTGTTAAAGGAAATAATGTTAGACTCTGAAGGGTTGATTCCCCATATAACCACCATTATGTTGTAGGATATTTTCAATCTGTAGGAGATCAACTCCCTTAGGATCTTCCTTGACCTAATATAGAGTAGAGGTGTAAACGACATATTTTCCTAGATTTAATTCATACATGAAAAGTAATTGGTGCAGTGAAAGGCTTACTCGATGATCGAAGTGTCTCTGCATGCTTCTAGCTATGTACTTTCATGAAGGTCTCATTCTCCCCTGGTACCTCAGATATGTACACTTAGACACACGAAAAACCCTTAACAATATCACACTATCGTGTATAAATCAATGATATATCTAATAATGTATCATAACACATGAAAACATTAATTATTGATGAGGAAACATAACAAGTACATACACATTCAAGTATAGGAAAACATAGTGTACACCTTTTATTAATAGAACAAATAGCTTACTACTTACAATCATCGAATTCAATGCTGAAATGCTTTCCCAAGTCCCTTTCTGAAGCTCAGTTGTAACACCCCAAAGCCGAGCCCCTCCTGAATTGTAATTATGTTTATATACTGGTGAGACAAGTATTTAAAAATGAGTACTTACATGTTTATTAGGTTGGAGATCCTAGATGTAACATCCTCGGACTTCCAACAATACCAAGCAATGTGATTACTCAGCTCTGACTTAGCTGCACGATAACAAACTATAGCATCCCCGACCCTCCACAGAGACCAGGTAATGCTACCACTGTGGAACATTCACATATAAATATATAACATGCATTTTAATGAATTAAAACACATAATCACAATAATCACAGAGTTAATTCTAGCATACAAATATTAAACGTAATAGACAATAATTCATATACACAATGGAATACATGATAACATTCCAACATCCCAGGCATGCAAAACATAAAATTAAGCATGTAAATGATACTCATCTTTTAGCTGGAGTAAATACACCAACTACATGGAGACCTTCCATGAACCTTCTAGCCATAGACCACGCTTCTCATCACGCTCAGTACTGGGTCACCCCCGAGATGGGATTAAGCTCCACCCAGGGAAAGAGAATCCTATACTAGGCTGAGGTTACAGGAACACTGCACAGTGCAACTAGAAGGATTCTCTCCAGGATCCTTCTTACACCCACTACTCATAGAATCTCATTCCCCACATGCCTGTTCAACCTAGGAGTATACACCTTTACAAGAAAAGTCCATTGGTTTCTTCACCTCCCTCTCTGGGTCTCGACAACAGGTCGAATCAGGAATTTTCAGATCTCCATAGCTAGTGTTGGACTCTCTCTGGAAGAAAATGAATTCCCAACAAACTCTTTCACCTGGAGAGAGCTTCTCATAGGCCTGACAACCTGCCTCTTCATCCACGGGCCTGAAAACCCACTTCTTCAATCGATTTCAACTCAATTCCCGCAAGGTGAGGACAACAACCACTGGTCAATACAACTCAAGAAAACGGAAGGAAACAAGCCACACTCAGTCTAGGAACTGGGTGGCCACAACTGCTAATAGCTATGACACACACACAACATAGACATATACAGAATTCTCAAGATTCACCGAAGACGTGACTCAGTCAATGAGTTCATACTAGGTTCAGGATGCGTGACTAGAGGACAAAACACAAAGGTCGGGTGTAGAGGCCAAAATGGTTCAGACACCCTTGATCCCCGCCAACTCAGGCCGAGGATGACACAATGAGAGAGCGATCCCCAACATGTATTACTCATCAGTTTTAAGTACATGCACCCGAGTCAACACTTGTCTTCCTGGAGATGCATGAGTTCCACTTAGCACATGCTCCCTTTACATGAACTTAGGACAACACTCAACATGTCCACCTTAGCCTTTAGAAAATAATAATAAATTATTGTCCCCTTTAGAGGTAAGCCCCCTAGCTTAGCCCCTAGGCCCACACTTTTAGCCTCCTCCCTTACCCAACTTTGTGGAAGCTTAGTCCCCCATCACTCTTTCTTCATGATCGTTCTGCACGCATCAATGCTTATATTTTATTAATGATTTGCATAATTACATACACAAAATCAGGCTCGTGGCCTTTAACACCTAGGTTCTGCTGCCTAGTAACACATAAGCCCACCATATTATCAACACTCGACTCAGCAGTCTACAAAACATGTTTACAATTTATAAACACAAATGGGGCTCATCCTTGGGGATACTACAATCCGCTCCCCTTATTTTTGCACTTTCCTCAGTGCAACTTTCACACAACATCAACAAGATTTCAAAAAATATTCAAAAAGATGTGTATATTCTTCCCACATATAATCCTCATGCTCCCATGTTGCATCCTTAGGACCGTACTAGGTCCACTGGACCTTTACAATCCCTATGGCTCGATTCTGGAGTTGTTTTCTCTTCCGGTCCAATATGCACACCGGATGCACTTGCAAGATGCCTTCTTTCTCTACCTAAATAACATTCTAATCAATAACATGATTAGCATCGGGTATATATTTCTTAAGAAATGAAACATGAAACACATTATGTACAGTCATGGATGTAGTTAATGCAAGCATATATGCAATGTATATATATGTATATACAGGAAATTCTAATAACATTATAACCTAACACAACATACACAACATACAACAAATAGAGAATTTTACTTATCCTTTGATTGAGAATACCTCCATATCAACATGGTCTAAGCCAAGGTACCAAACCTCACTAGCATTCCAACCAATGGTCTCTCCTTCCCGACCTGCTTTTCCCACCCTAGGAGTGTACACCTTCACTGTCACATAGTCCATCAAATGCTACACCTCCCTTTCCTTGGGCTTCAACAATATGTCAGCACAGGAAGTCTCAGAGCACCATGGCTCCCGAAGTTCCAACTACCCTAAAAAATTTCCAATCAACATCTTCCCGAGCTACTCTTTGTAGTCAACATTTCACTTTAATCAACATCATCTCATCTGCATCTCCCACATGCAGTTATCATGAGGAAACATAAAAGAATTCATTAAGGAACTCCAATTAGTTCAAAAGGGAATTCA
>JASDQU010739945.1:53970-86973 GCA_032191745.1 Picea mariana
ATATTGATACACATTGTGTTACATTGTTTACAATACAATATACATATAGGAGCCAGCGGCATCCAAAACCCTAGCCCAATGATCTGGATTAGTCCAAAACCCTAATTCCTTAACCGGAAATAGAAAACCATCAGCAAAAACCATGTGCCAAAAACCACCTAATATCATGTGGTCCCGAAAATATGTAGTCTCGGAAATATGTCGGTCCAACGATAATATGTCGGCTCAAAACTGGCGAAAATATGTCGGCCCAAAAAAAATTTTCGGGGGCGCTGCCGCCGAACCCCCACGCGGGGGGCTCCACCCCCCCTCTTACCCCCATACACGCCCGATGCAGGTGCTCAGACACTACTACTCGTCCAAAGAATATAACACATACCCAACAAATCTAAGCAAGACAATTTCTTCAACAAGGAAAGCAGTGCACCAAGATTCGAATTTAGTATAAGTCTCCCCATATCCTAGAGTAACTTGGAGCAACAGGGACCATTGCTTCCTAAGGGGGGAGAAATGATCCAGAAGGATCTCGGTGGCCCTCCACCTTTTCCACTTAATCACCATTTTGAGCCCGTGGTTTTGATAAACCATGATATTCACCATTTTCATGGGGAATGAAATGTAATTTCATATTCATTTGTTAATTACAGAAATCATGTAATGATTTCTTAGTGGTGTTATGCACATGCCTACAACATAGCATTATGCACCGGATCACACTAGAATTGCAGTTAAGCACACTCAGGCTAGATTATAACTGGGATGGGTGACCACCTGGGAAGTCCTAGTGTTTTACATGCCTATATAATTTTATAAACATAATTTAGTTTATCCCACATGCATCATGGGAATTGTTATCCTCTCACTCTCTCATATATAATTGAGGTGAAGGAGGCCCTTTAAGCATGCAATGGAGTGTGATGTAAATATTGTTGCAAATGAAGCGTAGCCAACATCGGTTTATTTTCAGAGATAAGCTACCCAATTCTGCTAGTTTTTGTTATACAATGTTTTGTCTCTCTCTTGTTCATTAATAAGAGCTGATTTTCACTATATTTTGATGTTCTTCACATTATCTCTATATATTTCCTTTTTATATATCAGCTATACTTTTTTCTTCATGTCATTCTCAAAATAATCCGGATCAAGGATATTTTGCATAATTAATGAACTTATGATCCAATGGAGGCATCATATGGAACACCATGTCGGGGCCATGCTGCATAGGAATGAATATATGTGGATGAAGGTACTCAATAGGAGTGGTTTTGTGAGAGATGTAATATCCTTGATGATATCAATAAATATATGAGTTGATCTAGGTGGATATCGGTGGCCACCCACCTTTTCCAACTAGCTCAAAACAATTTTCTGGCGATTTTGGTAATTTACTTTTCTTAGCAGTTTTTAACTTTCGAGGCCATTTTGAGGAATGAATTCTTTTTGGGATAGAGATTCTCAATGATTTATCCCCCTAAATTAATATCCTCGACGATATCTTTCCAACAAGATACCGTGCACCCAAGACGAAGATCGTATGCCAAAGTTATGCCCCTGAGAAGTTGTTACACCAAACTACCCAAAACGAGATCCACAAAACTGTTGGATTTTCAACTTCTAGGATTAGGGTTTTGGATATCCTTTATGATAAAAAGGAATTTTGAGCCTCATTGTAAAATCATCTTCTCACGGATGCGAGTAGCGGACACATCTCGTCTCAGAGATAAGCTTCCACCATTCTAGAGAGTCTTTCACTCTATATTTTTACAGTCTTTATACATTTTCACTCATTAATATAAAATTGTGTATTAATGTGTCTCTGTGTCTATGGTTTCATCTATGATACATCTCTGTTATATTATTGGATATCTGAGATATCTATGTACATTTCTTTATTATATCTCCATTCTCATTTCATGCCAAAAATAATCTGGATCAGTGGTATCAGATCAGGCTTCTCTTGATCATTTTACAATGCCTTTCCCCAATGAGGTTTGAGTACATAAATTTGGTTCTCAAGCGTGTATCTCTTGAAGAAAATCGCTCCCACACGTCCAATAAACCCTCCATGGTGGAAGAAAATAAAAACGACAGAGCAAACAATTCCATTAATCTATTGCTTGAGTAAGTTCTCAGGCGACAGAGGGATGAAATGATGGAGAATTTTTCCCACATCCTTCAATGCCTGCCGATAACAATAGGAAAATATTCATCAAGCATCCACTTTGGAAGTACTTATCATTTCAAGGTACAAGTTAATTTTGATATTCCCATATTTGAAGGACAGATATATGCAGATGCCTTAGAAAAATGGTTAAATCTGCTAGAAGGTTATTTCTCTATTCATAATTTTTCTGACAGGAAAAATATCACCTGTGCACTCCTTAAGTCTCTCCCCAATGTCAAACATTCATGGGAAACTTACTGGGAGAAAATTTCCATAGAGGAATCTAGAATATATGGGGCCAAGCCCACTTGGGAGTTTTTTGTGGATGGGTTAAAGGAACAATATTACCCTGTTGGAAACTATGAGGATCAATACATGATATGGACCACACTGCAGAAAGCAAGTGTCCAAGAAGTTTCATAGTTCACCAATACCTTCCATACCTTGCGCACCAACATGGGTATCAAATACTCCGAAGGACATTTGGTTCTGAAATACTGTGGGGCTCTACATAGATACATCCTAACTGAAATGGATTTTCTAGACATCTCATCACTCACTATTGCTTATTGATATGTTGTTAAAATCAAGCAAAAATTTATGCACCAGAACAAACGAGAGTTTGGGTCTACAAATATGCAACAACCAAAGTATGATAAAGATGACCCTAATAAACAGTCTCCCAAAAACCAGTCCAAGGCACAAGAAAAGAACATTCATGGGAGGACAAAGAAGGACACCAGAAAATGGTGTGATTTCCACAAAATACCCTAGAAAAACACCGATGAATGTCACCCAAAAGAGTCATTGGTGGCCGAGATCAAAGACAAGGAGATGAACCCTAATTCAAAATCTCATTCTGAAAATACCGGTAAAAAAAGATCATTGACGCAGACCCCACTGCTATTGTCGTGACCACATCAATTCAACGAGAAGAACCAACAGATCCTGAAGAGGGAGAACACCTTTTTCATTGACAGATGTGGGTGAAGGGGACCCCACTGCATTTTATTGTTTATAGTAGAAGCTAGAAGAACCTCATCTTAGCAGAGGTCATCAAACAATTGGTATTGCCGACAGCACCACACCCGCAACCATACAAAATCAGTTAGCTTCACCAGGTACGATATCTCTGTGTTGGTCAGCAGTGTCTATTGTCATACGACATTCATCCCTTCAAGGATGAGGTATTATGTGATTTTTCCCACTGGATGTCTGTGATATTCTCTTGAGCCAACCATATATGTGGAAGCACCATGTTTTTTATGAGTCTCGACCCCGCATCATCATCATTTATCTGGGAGGTCATCTCTACAAAATTCCATAGGTAGTTCTAAATATTGTTCCACCTAAACAGTGCCACAAGGTAGTATCTCATACTGCAAAATTTAGATTCTTCACAATCTGTTCAAAAGGTGAACATAAGGATACTACAACCACTACAACCTTGGCCCAAGTACCTTCTATCCAACAGAAGGAGGTCGACAAGATTGAAACAAAGTTTAAAGATTTCTTCTGCACAAAATAATCTCATGTATCTAGAATGGTTAAAAAGGTCCAACCCTTCTAGCCACATGTTCGTGACAACCTTCAAGAAGCTAAGCAATGCAACTTCTCCAACAAGGCAAGCAACTCATCAAGATGCAGATTCAACAAATGATTTTCCCTCTCCCTCGGGAACTCAAAGAAATGGATACCATTGCTTCCTAAGGAGGGAGGATTGATCTAGGTGGATATCGGTTGCCACCCACCTTTTCCAACTGGCTCAAAACAATTTTCTGGCGATTTTGGTAATTTACTATTTTTAGAAGTTTTTAACTTCTAAGGCCATTTTGAGGGCCTAAATGAAGGTTTTTTTGGATAGAGCTTCTCAATTATAGAAAAAGGATTTGTTTGAGCCACCTAAAGGAATCTCCTCAACGATACCTTTCCAAAGAGATATTGTGCACCCCAAACAGAGATAGTATGCCAAAGTTACACCCCCGAGAAGTTGATACACCAAACTACCCAAAACAGGGTCCACAAAACTATTGGATTTTCATCTTCTGGGATTAGGTTTTTGTATTTTCTTTATGATAAAAATTCCTTTGGAGCCTCATTGTAAAATAATCTTCTCACAGATGCGAGTAGAGGACACATCTCTTCTCAGAGATAAGCTGGCACCATTCTAGCGAGTCTTTCGCTCTATATTTTTACAGTCTTTGTACATTTTAGCTCATTAATAGAAAATTGTGTATTATTGTATCTCTATTTTTATGGTTACATATCTAATACATTTATTTTATATTATTGGATATCTGATACATCTCTATACATTTCTTTATTATATCTTCGCTCTCATTTCATGCCGAAAATAATCCAGATCACGAGTGAAGTACAAAACACAAATCTTCGGTGAAAGGGATAACAAAGGATTCGTTGGAAAGTTATGAAAAGATAATCGACGTGAAAAAAGGTTAAGCCTAGGGGTTTCACTGGATGACCTATAAAATTCCCCTAATATCGAATAACAACTCATCGTGATAACTATCATCCGTTCGAAATCAAGGAGGAAGGTGTGACGATCTTCATCATTTATGGGCTTAAAAATGGAATCCATGACTTCTGGGGTGGCCTCTTCTGAAGGAAATTTAGTATATAGGAAATCATGGGAACCAAGGGAGTCAACAACCCATATGGATGGAGTAGGATTATCACATTCAATCTGAGGATGGAAGGTTTGACCAATATCAACATATTCTGAGGGGGATTTTGAATCAACAATAACAACTATGGTGCATGGTATGGATGATCCATATAAGTCAACATCCTTAGGATGAGGTACCACCCAAGGATCAACTAACCTAAGGGATTCATGGGTAGATGAAAAAATCATGTTGAGAGGAGAAATATGGGTAGTCTCGGGTGCAAGAAGGGGGAAAATCCCCATAAAAATGGATATTTAAACATGCTTACATCGACGCTTTCATAACCCCTGAAATACTCACCTATAAAGGGCACGTTGGTGCCATGATTAGTTGATAAATCATGGGTGAAATAATCCAATGGGTTGATTGAACTATCTTCCTTTGATGGGGAGATTGTATAACATGAGATATAGTGGATGCAACAACCTGCATGGTGTAGAACCAAGTGCGAACCAAGAAAGTATTATAGTCAAGTGTGGAATCTACCACTTCAACTTCTATAGAGACAATATTTTCGTCGAACTCAATGGGTAAGGAAGGGAGAATTCTGTAAGGTTTGAAAGAATGTACATCAAAATATTTTAGGATGGTTGGAGATGTGGTGAGTTGTGGAGAGAAAATGGATTTCCAAAATGACAAATACATAATGCAAGTGGTCTCTCCTTTGTCGATCGTTGTATGAAATATATTCTTGTTCAAACACCAAACTATAATTTTCAATGTTAGTTGGCGTGAGAGACACAACTCACTTTTTTCTATGTTAAAGGAAATAATGTTAGAATCTGAAGGGTTGATTCCCCATATAACCACCATTATGTTGTAGGATATTTTCACTCTACAGGAGATCAACTCCCTTAGGATATTCCTTGACCTAATATAGAGTAGAGGTGTAAATGACATATTTTCTTAGATTGAATTCATACATGAAAAGTAATTGGTGCAGTGAAAGACTTACCCGATGATTGAAGGTTGTCTCTGCATGCTTCTGGCTATCTTCTTTCATGAAGGTCTCATTCTCCCCTAGTACCTCAGATATGTACACATAGACACACGAAAAACCCTTAACAATATCACACTATCATGTATAAATCAATGATATATCTAATAATGTATCATAACACATGAAAACATTAATTATTGATGAGGAAACATAACAAGTACATACACATTCCAGTATAGGAAAACATCTTGTACACCTTTTATTAATGGAACAAATAGCTTACTGCTTACAATCATCAAATTCAATGCTGAAATGCTTTCCCAAGTCCCTTTCTGAAGCTCAGTTGTAACACCCCAAAGTCGAGCCCCTCCTGAATTGTATTTATGTTTATATACTAGTGAGACAAGTATTTAAAAATGAAGACTTGCATGTTTATTAGGTTGGAGAGCCTAGATGTAACATCCTCTGACTTCCAACAATACCGGGCAATGTGAGTACTCAGCTCTAACTTAGCTGCGATAACAAACTGTAGCATCCTCGACCCTCCACAGAGACCGGGTAATGCTACCACTGTGGAACATTCACATATAAATATATAACATGTGTTTTAATGATATAAAACACATAATCACAATAATCACAGAGTTAATGCTAGCATACAAATATTAAATGTAATAGACAATAATTCATATACACAATGGAATACATGATAACATTCCAACATCCCAGGCATGCAAAACATAAAATTAAGCATGTAAATGATACTTATATTTTAGCTGGAGTAAATCCACCAACTACGTGGAGACCTTCCATGAACCTCCCAGCCATAGACCACGCTTCTCATCATGCTCAGTAGTGGGTCACCCCCGAGATGGGACTAAGCTCCACCCAGGGAAAGAGAATCCTATACTAGGCTGAGGTTACAGGAACACTACACAGTGAAACTAGAAGGATTATCTCCAGGAGCCTTCTTACACCCACTACTCACAGAATCTCATTCCCCACATGCCTGTTCCACCTGGGAGTATACACCTTTACAAGAACAATCCATTGGTTTCTTCACCTCCCTCTATGGGTCTCGACAACAGGTTGGATCAAGAATTATCAGAGCTCCATAGCTAGTGTTGGAATCTCTCTGGAAGAAAATGAATTCCCAACAAACTCTTTCACCTGGAGAGAGCTTCTCATAGGCCTGCCAACTTGCCTCTTCATCCACGGGCCTGACAACCCACTTCTTCAACCAGTTTCAACTCAATTCCCACAAGGTGATGACAACAACCACTGGTCGATAGAACTCAAGAAAACAAAAGGCAACAAGCCACACTCAGTGGGTGGCCACAACCGCTAATAGCTATGACACACACACAACATAGACATATACAGAATTCTCGAGATTCACGGAAGACATGATTCAGTCCATGGGTTCTTACTAGGTTCAGAATGCGTGACTAGAGGACAAAACACAGAGGTCAAGTGCAGAGGCCAAAATGGTTCAGACACCCCCGATCCCCGCCAACTCAGGCTGAGGATGACACAATGAGAGAGTGATCCCCAACATGGCTTACTCATCAATTTTAAGTACATGCACCCAAGTCAACACTTGTCTTCCTAGAGCTGCATGAGTTCCACTTAGCACATGTTCCCTTTACATGAACTTAGGACAACACTCAACATGTCCACCTTAGCCTTCAGAAGATAATAATAAATTATTATCCCCTTTAGAGGTAAGCCCCGTAGCTTAGCCCCTAGGCCCACACTTTTAGCCTCCTCCCTTACCCAACCTTGTGGAATCTTAGTCCCCCATCACTCTTTCGTCATGGTCGTTCTGCACCCAGCAATGGTTATATTTTATTAATGATTTGCATAATTACATACACAAAATCAGGCTCATGGCCTTTAACACCTAGGTTCTTCTGCCTAGTAACACATAAGCCCACCATATTATCAACACTCGACTCACCAGTCTACAAAACATGTTTACAATTTATAAATACAACTAGGGCTCATCCTTGGGGATATTACAATCCCCTCCCCTTATTTTTGCACTGTCCTCAGTGAAAATTTCACACAACATCAACAAGATTTCAAAAAATATTCAAAAAGATGTGTATATTTTTCCCGCATAGCATCCTCATGCTCCCATGTTGCATCCTTAGGACCGTACCAGGTCCAATGGACCTTTACAATCCCTATGGCTCGATTTTGGAGTTGTTTTCTCTTTTAGTCCAATATGCACACCGGATGCACTTGCAAGATGACTTCTTTCTTTACCTAAATAACATTCTAATCAATAACATGATTAGCATCGGGTATATATTTCTTAAGCAATGAAACATGAAACACATTATGTACATTCATGGATGTAGTTAATGAAAGCATATATGCAATGTATATATATGTATATACAGAAAATTCTAATAACATTATAACCTAACACAACATACACAACATACAACAAATAAAGAATTGTACTTATCCTTTGATTGAGAAGACCTCCATGTCAACGTGGTCTAAGCCAAGGTACCAAACCTCACCAGCATTCCAACCAATGGTCTCTCCTTCCCGACATGCTTGTCCCACCCCAGGAGTGTACACCTTTACTGTCACACAATCCATCAAATGATACACCTCCCTTTCCTTGGGCTTCAACAACATGTCGGCTCAAGAAGTCTCAGAGCACCATGGCTCCCGAAGTTCCAACTACCCTCAAACATTTCCAATCAACATCTTCCCGAGCTACTCTCTGTAGTCAACATTTCACTTTAATCAACATCATCTCATCTGCATCTCCCACATGCAATTATCATGAGGAAACATAAAAGAATTCATTAAGGAACTCCAATTAGTTCAAAAGGGAATTCAACTTTTTCCTCAAATCATGAAATTCTATTTCATAATTCATCTTGGTTGTTGCCATATTATAAATGTGGCCATCCTTGTGGTTTTCCACAGACACCAAACTGCATACCATTTTCCCTATAAGGCTTCATCTTGAATACTTCCAACAATTGTCAATATTTTTTGTACATCATAATTCAATTGCAATATGTACAGAAGCATATGAAATGAAATTAGAATTGTTTTCATATAGCAATTCAATCATCATTACCAAGCAATTTAATAAAATAGAATGAAACATAATTCTATTCATATGCACGTTCACAGTAATATCTGTAAGTTCATTACTTCTTTTTCTGAACAAGAAAATTTCATGTAGTCCATGCTCATGTGACTACTTGACTTGCAACTTTCCTGTTGCAATGTCTAACACCTCCCTGAAATGTCCTCAACTTCATGAGTTAACAACATTTTAGTTGTTAGTAACAATTATTTCTATGCAATAATATATATTCATGTACTTACAAAAAACATTCAATCATTGCATTTAGTATACAATTATATCACTTATTATGCATGAGTGAAATTATCAGTGCATAATTAATCAGTGAACCTTGCATTGGATTACATAATTCTCTCTATCTCATTCATGTATCTCACCATCCATAAGTTGGAATTCTGGCCAATCTGTTGACACATTATCCACACACGTCCTATTGTCTTCCCAATTAATTGGATGCCTTCCTTTTCGACCCAAACACTACACCAAGAATATAATTATCTGTGTTCATTAGTGTCAGAAAAAAGGTTGCATCCCAAGTTTTATTTAAAAGTAGGAATATTTTAGTACCTATGTGGCTCGTAACCTTTCCATATCCAACCATGTCCTAGTCTCATACATGACTAGCTTATTGTCATTCATTCCTATAACTAGTTTTTATCTTTAAGTTCTTTGGTTATTACCCCATAACCAAATTAACATGACATTCTACTATGTCAGTGTGTGCATTCAGAAGATAAAAAGATTTGAATTAATACATTCCTCCAACCTTTACCAAATCTAGTTGTATGCACTCAATAATATAATCTTGTGATTTTCTAAAATTACTCTGGCTGAGGAAATTCTTACCTAAATTTCCTTTCAACAATTATGAAAAAAGAGTAATAAAACTCGTACCTGCATGATTGCCATTAATAAATTTTATAATACCTGAATGTCTGATGGAAGTAGAATATTTCATGCTTCTTTTATCAAAATTATAACCAACACTTCAACTCTCTGTTGCTTCCATCCTTATGCAAACATCACCAAAAACACTTGCAAATACGCAAGCATTCTTTCCGCTGGCTGACCCAACAAGACGTAATAGAATTGCTACCATAGAGATTGAAGCAACTTCTTTCTCCCTATAAAACTTTTCCTTCTTGATCCTAGAAGTATACAATTCATCCCAGATTCTTGAACCTTCTTGTTCTCTCACATTGATCATTGTACATGACTATTTATTCCCTAGGCACTTTCAGCGCAGTGCCCCTACCTCAGCGGGGTCTGCTAACGATCCAGTCAAAGAATATTTCAAACTTCTGAGCCGTGTTGACTCTTCGAGCTTGTGATTGAACCCAAAAAAATTATACACAGGTATCCTTTCCTTCTGTGTGCAGGTTCTGACAGACCCGCGAGCTATTCTTGTGCGCTTCCAAAACTTCAAGTTTCAAGTGCTAGCCCCTTTTTCTTTAGCCCTTTCCTTCATAAGACCGTGGGCTATGACCTCATGGAAAACTGTGATTGCGGGCGTGGGAAAGAGTGGTTTTATGCCAAATCGTGTTTTTCCCCACAATTCACCACTAGCTGCCACACATCACTTTGTTAAAACCGTGGTATAAATTGTGGCCCGCTCTCATATTTTTAGCATTCGAGCAAGTTCTAGCCCCGCAATCCATTTCGTTCGTCAATCTCCAATCCCTTGATGATGATCCATGATCAACGACTACTATCTGTCCTCCATTTTCTACCTTATTTCCTCCTTCCAAATGTGATCCCAGACCTACATGATTTTTCGACACATAGCTCCCTTCCAAATCAATAGCTATGGTTGATTTCGGCTCTCCATCCCTCGAGAGTTTCAACTCTCAAACTATCTAATTTTTCACGTATGACAATATTCCAGAGTGGAAGATCTATTGACACCTGTCGTCAACAATAAGATGATTTTGATGAACTCCAACTCTCTTCCCTTCAGTATTTCTCACGTCTCACAGACACAAATATCAAGAGTGAATTTCCCTGGAGTGATAGATCTTCTACCACGCGTCCTCTCCAAATCAACGGCCTTGATTCGCTTTGGGATTTCAGCTCTTTTCGACCAAGACTAGATCAACAGTCCTTCAACCTCCTCCTCCATAAACAATGAAGATATCCTTTGGGACTTCGATTCTTTCATCCTCTACTTTCATCTAGAGTGCTCCATACCCAAAGTTCAAGATCTTGGACCACGTGTCCACTTTCATATCAACGACCAAGATTTACTTTGATTGTTTCTCCTCCTTGTGCACAAACTTCCCAAGTTGTGGATGTTATGCCACCTATCATCCTTGATGATGGACCGTCCCAAATCACTTCGAGACATCGAGACTTTGACAAGTCCACTTCTCCTGTGCACACAAGGGTTAAGTCTTGTGCGCTTATCTCTGAATCCAACTATTGCTGGTCCTTTGTGCTTATATCCAACGGATGGGATCTGTTCCTCTCCTCTGCACTTCCTTTGTTTTGTTAGATGCTAATCTAATGGTCCAGTCTCATCCCCACAACCGATCTCATAGTTATTTTCAGTCCTCCTCTTGAGATTTTGACTTCTTTCGCCTTGGAATATTTTGTCAATGCTCAAAGGCTTCGGCTTTTGACCTTTCTACTACGAGTTTTCATCCTAGATCTCGTCTTCTCTCTCATAAGAATTATCTCTTCTAAGATTTAGGACTTAGAATGAGTCTGTATCCCACACACTCCTTCCACTATCTCTTATGATATTTTTTATTTACTCAGTCAACTAAGGGGCTCAGCCCTTGTATTTCCTTTCAAAGGAAAACTTACTGCCCTCCTGGAAACCTTTTTCTCAAAGCACACCTTGCTGAGCATTTTCTACAAAATGTTCAACAACTTTGTGAGTATATTCCTATGATACTCTTGTCCCTGAACTCGATAAAGAGTTCTCTCTGTGCACACTTTCACTCGCTTGATGCCCGCCTAGAATAGCCCTACAAAGTTCTCAGTGACTCTATCTCTCTATGAACTCAACACAAAGTTCTTCCTGTGCACTCCTTGCACTTTTGTTGATGAAGGTTCAATGGTATCTCTCTCGAGCTTCTATGAGGTTAACTTAACTTTGTCAATGTAATCCTTGTGGACAATGTGCACTGCTTGCACTCAAAAAATCAAAGAAGAGAAACAATTGAAAATTATTCATTGCTTCACTAGTTTATTCATTCAAACCAATCTGATTTAAGAAAATGTTCATATTTCATTTTCTTTCTGAGCTCTTCTCTGCTATGTAATAATTTTCGAGAACTAGCCCCTTTCTCTCATTCCCCAATCCACACAACCATGGGTCATGACAAAGCACTAGATCACTAGGTTCTTATTCGAGCCTTTGGCTTTGGAAGATTTCCAAGAACAACACAACAATCTCTCAGAGTTCAGATTACCAAACTCGTGAAGTAGGGTGGATCAATCATCCAAGTCTACTTAGCATATGACACCTGACACTCACTATGGAACCTTAGGTGTATGAGTTCTTGGTCTTCAGGTCTTCGGGACTTCGGAGCTTCGGAGGATCTCGTATCCACACATCTGAAATGTTAATCTATGAACATTCCAATCAACTTTGGTGACGTCATTACGTCACATTGTTGAGTGCTCTTCCAATTGCGGGGGCATGCAACAATAGTTTGGAGTAACCCGCCTTTCATCCCACAATTCTTCTGATGCTGACATGTAACCCCTCAGTGAAACTGGGGTTTGGATTGTAGGACCGACTTGGATAATTAACTTCCGATCAACTTGGGTCCCTGCAATGCCTTCTAGTCGTTGATCTTGATGTATCATGATCAACGCCATTGTGGGTCCTCCGAAATTTAATTACGTTACATAACCTCGGCCCCACTAGCCATGCTCATATAAAGTGCCACATGGAAGAATACTAGTGACTGACTCATGTATAAGGAATATGGGTGTCACATGTCATGTTCCATATGGAATTTCAACCTTCCTCAGGTTCGAAACCGACTGACATGTGGCACACATCCCATGTGTCAATGTCCATCCAAGTGACATCATAATGACTCACTACTTTGGCTCTTCGAGAGATGTTTCCCTTCACTACTACGTTTGACCTTTTTAACATTGGATTGATCCAATGATCGAGATCTCCTCTCTAGATCTACGATGTAGATCCACTTCAGAGATTCGGGCTTCATCCCTTCTCTTGTTTTTGGCATCAGACTTTACTAAAGTTGTGAAGTCTGAAGGGCTTCCAGGTTAACTCTTATGCACCTTCCCCAGATATGACGGTCATAAGGGATTTCCCTTCCTTCCGAATAGATCCTAAGGCACAGAACAAACTTTGTTACTCTATGGATTTCCAAAGGAATTCACGACTAACTACCTTGCAACATTACTAGATCTGACGGTCGTGAAGGATTTTCCTTCTCCCGAATAGATCCTAAGGTCTACATTAATCTGCGGCCCAATACCACTTATGTCATGGTTTTACAACACTACTACTCCTCTTGAGCTTCGTAACACAGAAAAGGTAACTTCTTGGCACTCAGGAAGGTTCTGAGGTTTGAAATTGGTCCTCCAGACATAATTTCCTCTTGAAACCTTAGGTCCAATGACCACTTATCCATCCCATTCAGGATCAATGTTTGAAACCTTGGCTCTGAACTTGAATTTTATCCATTCCGACAACAATTATTTCTGAAACTCTTTCTTAGACTACCACTAACATGACCCATCCAGGCTTATTGTTGTTACCATTCTCTGATACCAATTTCTAACATCCCCGACCTTCTAACAATACCGGGCAATTCCACTACTCAGTTGTGACTTAGCTGTGATACCAAACAATACCATCCATGACCCTACACAAATAATGAGTAATGCTACGACTCTAGAACATTCACATATAAATATTTAACATTCATTTTAATGAATTAAAACACATAATCACAATAATCACAGAGTTACTACTACCATACAAATATTAAATGTAATAGACAATAATCCATATACGCAACAGAATACATGATAACATTCCAGCATCACAGGAATGCATAACATAAAATTAAGCACATAAATGATACTTATCTTTTAGCTGGATTAAATCCACCAAATACGTGCAAACCTTCCACGAACCTCCCATCCATATACCACATTGGTCATCACGCTCAATAGTGGGTCACCCCCGAGATGGGACTAAGCTCCACCCAGGGCAAGGGAATCCTAGACTAGGCTAAGGTTATAGGAAAATTTCATAGTGCAATCAGAATGATTCTCTCAAGGAGCCTTCTTACGCCCACTACTTACAGACTCTCATTCCCCACATGCATGTTCCACCCAAGAGTATACACCTTCACAAGCACAGTCCATTGGTTTCTTCACCTCCCTCTCTCGGTCTTGGCAACACATCGGATAAGGAATTAACAGAGCTCCTTAGTTGGTGTTGGACTCTCTCTGGGAGAAAACCACTTCCTAGAAAATGCTCTCACCTAGAGAGAGCTGCTCACATGCCTGACAACTTGCCTCTTCATCCATGGGCCTGACAACCTGCTTCTTCAACTAGTTGCAACTCAATTCCCACAAGGTGATGGAAACAAGCACTGGTCAATACAACTTAGCAAAACAGAAGGGAACAATCCACACTCAGTCTAGGAACTATGTGGCTGCAACCTCTATCATCTATGACACACATGTGGCACATACATATACGGAATTCTTAGGCTTCACACAAGACGCGAATCAGTCCACAAGTTCTTACTAGGTTCATGATGCGTGACCAGAGGAAAAAACACAGAGGTGGAGTGCAGAGGAAAAAATGGTTCAAACACCCTCAATCCCCATGAACTCAGGCTGAGGATGATAGAATGAGAGAGTGACCCCCAACACGGATGACTCATTAGTTTTAACTGCATGTGCCCAGGTCAACACTTTTCTTCCTAGAGCCGCATGAGTTCCACTTAGCAGACGTTCCCTTTACAGGAACTTAGGACAACACTCAACATGTCCACCTTAGCCTTCATGAAATAATAATAAATTATTATCCCCTTTAGAGGTAAGCCCCATAGTTTAGCCCCAAGGCCCACACACTTAACATCCTCCCTTACCCAACCTTGTGGAAGCTTAGTCCCCCATCACTCTTTCTTTGTGGTCGTTCTGCACACAACGATGTTTATATTTTATTAATGATCTTCATAATTACATATACAAAATTAGACTTGTGGCCTTTAACACCTAGGCTCTCCTACCTAGTAACGCATAATCCCACCATCTTATCAACACTCGGCTCACCAGCCTACAAAACATGTTTACAATTTATAAATACAACTGGGGATCATCCTTGGGGATATTACACTAGATGCTTAAGGCCATGAGCCTGATTTTGTATATGTAAATCGGGCCATGATCTCCAGTAGGTAGGGTAAGGGATAGGGCTAAGTGTCTAGGTCGAGGGGCTAGGCTAGAGGGATTACCTCTAAGGGAATAATATTTTATTACTATTTCCTAATGGATAAGGTGGACATGATAAGTGTTTTCCTAAGTTCCTGGGAAAGGGAAAGAGCACTAAGTGGAACTCATGTGGCTTCAGGAGGACATGTGTCAACTTGGGCGCATGCAGTTTATAGATGGGAAAACCAACTCCTTGGGGGCTCCTCCGACGGTCCATTCTCGCTACCCTTGGCTTCTTGCAAGTCTTCCACACTACCCGATTCACCCAATGACTCACATATGAAGCCATCACCTCCATGGTTGACCTCTAAAAAAGCAGGCATCTTGTAACGATCTGAGTCGTGTTGTGTCGTAACTATTGGTTGTTACATCCCACACAATTCCTTGACTGAGTGTGGCTTGATGCAATCCTCTTTTCTTGCTGATATTTTTTTTTTCCATCACCTTACTGGAGTTGAATTAGAATATGGATTGAAGAAGAAGGTATTTAATCCTGTAAGAAACTCTCTCCAGGTGAGAGAGATTTTTAGGGAAGTAATTTCCCAGAGGGATCCCAACTGCAGCTATAGTGCTCGGAGAATTATTGTCTAGCCTGTTGCCAAATCCCTAGAAGGGAAGTGGGGAAACCGAAGGACTATGGAGTAGAGAAGGGGCACGCTTCCTAGGGTGGGACAGGCATGTGGGGAATGAGAGGTCATAGGTTGTTAGTGTGAGCTATCCCTAGGAGGTAATCCTTCCTGTTGACCTGTGCAACTTTCTTGTTTTCGTTGTCAAGCATAGGAATCCCTTTCCCGCTGGAGTTTAGTGCGTTCTCGGGGGTGACCCACTGCTAAGCGTGATGAGTACAATGGTCTAAGGCTAGGAGGTTTTTGAATGGTTTTCACACAATTTGGTGGTCATCTATTGAAATATAAGTTCCAAATATCTGTTAATTGTATTTTGTGTAATTGTACACGTGTTATAAATTTATGAGTAATTCTTAGATATATCAGCTATGTCATTTGTGTAGGCTTATTGTTATTTCCACATTGATCTATACATGGTGAGAATATGTTGTCAGTATGTTTTAATGATTATTTATGCATGAATAAGTGGCATGAAAAAAATGTTGTAGTTGTTAATTGTGTTAGATATGCATGCATATAAATTGACAAAATGGTATCAGAGCCATGGTTTCAACACTGAGCATGGATGGGCCATGTTAGTGGAATCTTAATCAAAAGTTTTGGAAACGAGTTTTTTTTTAAATGAAAAAATCTCAAGTTCAGACTGCATGGTTTCTACCGGGAACCTGGATGGGCCACGAATGAGAAATTCAGTGTAGAAAGTCTAGAGAATGTTGAGGTACAGAGTGCTAGAAGGGTGTTGAAATAATACTTGGAATGTGTTTAGAAACATAGGAGTATGTAACAAGTTTAATAAATGGCCACAGAGAAAGAAATCAAAAAATTTGTGGTGTTGGGCCATTAGATCTGGGCAATATCAAGATAATCCATCAAATCAAGAAAAGATTAAGTCACGACCATCAGATCTCATTGAAGGGAGATCGACGATTGGGGAAATATTGCGGAAATCGCAAGGGAAATTAAAGAGATAGTAAGTTGAGACTCTGCAATCCCTTAGGATCGTTGGTATTTCTAGATCAACAAATCAATAGTGGATATCAATCCCACTATGGGCAAGCATCTTCGCATTGCAGAGATTGGGAAGGAAATTAAAGCATGAGCAAGTTGAGTTTCCATAATCACTCCTGGTCGTTGATCTTCACGATTCCTTAAGGAATGATTGGCGATCTTTCAAATTAAGATAAGCACCCAAAGGTTAAGCCGAGTTCACAACTCTCGGTCACCTGTAGAGAATACAAAGTGAACTTTGTGCAATTCCCGTCCATTGATCCAAGTAAGGAACATGTGTTGGCAAGTTAACTTATTCAGGAATACGACATTTGGTAGAAAGAAGGTGTGAATAGATTGGAAACTACCGAAGTCCTAAAGTCCTAAGTTAATATGGACCATTCATCGAAGGAAACGCGTGTCATAAGATCGTCTTGTTCGGGAATTTGACATTGGGGAGAAATAGGGTATGCTAAGGTGAAATCTCCCGAAGCCTGAAGTCCTGAAGTGACATGGCCTACTGACGTCACTAGGGATGATGTGGACACATGGGATGTGTGCCAAATGTCATTGATTTACGAACCTTGGTAAGATGGAAATGTAGTTAGAACATGACATATGTCACTCACCTGATTGGACCACATGTCAGTTGCATGTGTCCTTCCGAGTGGCACTCTTGGTGGTGGCATAAGTTAGTTAAGCGTGAGGAAGAATTTCGTTGGATTAGGTACGCATTAAATTTGGTCACGATCTATCAATATTGAGGGCCAAGAGGCATTACAGAGATCGAATCTGTGCAACAGATAATTCTACAAGGCAGTCCCGCAATCCAAACAACGGTTTCCTAGGTGGAGTATATGTGAACGTGGGGACAATTGCGGAACGATCAATGGGTTACTCCAAAACTACCAACCAATGTCCCCACAATTTGAAAAGTGCTAAAGTTGATGTGATGTTTTCAACATTTGTTAGTTTAAGCATGAAAATCATGGGCCCTAGTGGACGCGTGGCACAAGATCATGAAGTCCAAAGACTTGAAACTCCAGAAGAAATGGTACATGAAGGAATGTGGACCGTAGATCTGTCGTTCATCACGTTATCTATAGTTCATTTTTCTATGATGTTGGGACAAATGGAAAAATGGAAACCTCCAAAGCCCAAAGACCGAAGTTTCAATGCTCTGGAAAAGTGCCCAAACCATAAGTGTTGGGTCACCGCCATGGTCCCATGTGAACAAAAGGCTAACGAAAAAGGGGCTAACACTCGAAAATTATTCCAGAGTAGAATTGGGCTTAGATATTGAAGCCCAAGGGGTTCTTTACTGACTAAGACCTGCAGAAAATGGAATCTGATATTTCTTTTGTTGAATCAGATTGGTTTATTTTGGAAAATTATTAAAGTCTACTAGCCTGACAAGACTCAGTTGACTGCACATTTTGTGGAATTAAAAATTGTGAGAACTGAACTGAATTGCCACATAGTGTAGAGAAATGGGGAAGGAACATGGTGCTTACATTTTAGAAAATGAATTTAGAGGAATGGATGTACATTTAGGAGTCGAAGGATCGAACTCCAATGGGCATAGAAAAAAGATAGATAAATAAGGGAACATGATGAAAATCATTGAAAAGTTGTAGAAAGATGTCAAGACTCACTGAGAAGATAAAAAAAAACTCATGAAAGGAAGGGAGAAACAAGGATAATTCAACATAAAGTTGATGCAGATCCTGGAAAACATATAAAATAAATTGGATAAGGAGAGTGTCTCAAGAAAATCAAGAAGTCACAGAAGAACACAAAGTGATAACAGACATCACCAACACTCTCCGAGGCATTCCAAGAAGAGAGTACACAAAAGCTGAAGTCTATCCCCTATTAGGAAGCATAAAAGTTCCAGGGAGGATGAACTACAAAGAGAAATGAAGAAAATCAAACCTCCTATGTTTGATGGGGAGAAAAAGAAGGATGAGGATGTAGAGACATGGTTGTTGGGCACGAGAAAGTATTTTCAATTGCATAATTATTCTTCTCATGCAGAAGGAAGAATTTCCATGTATCAACTCAAAGGTAAGGCATCCATGTGGTGGGATCAGCTTGTGCAGGTGCAACACATTAATGAGAAAAATGTTACTTAGAGGGAATTGAAGAAGTATTTTGAAAAGAAATACTTGACTAAGAGGTTCTATGATAAGAAAATGAAAGAGTTCTTTGAACTCAAGCTGGGAAGTATGTCCATTGATGAGTATGAAAGAAGGTTTTTAGAATTGTTGAAGTATGTTTATTTCATCAAGGATGATACATTCAAGATTCAAAGGTATTTGAGTGGGCTTCCACCATCCATCAGTAACAAAATAAAACACGATGATCCCAAAACATTGGAGGAGACCATAAGGTGAGCTAGGTGCCTATATGATCAACAAAAAGCAAGGTGAACTTTCCAAAAATATTGGGAAGAGAAGAATAAATTGAATATGGATTAGAGGAAGAAAGGAATTAAACCACCATTCTTCATAAACAATCCTTAGGGAAAACCAAATTCTAGAGAACCTAGAACGATTGAGACAGGTGGTCAAAGGCCAAGGAAAACACCTATTCAATGTTTGGGTTTTAAAGGTGATCATAGGTTTATATATTTTCCTCACAGAAGTGACAAAGAGAGAACTGTTCACAATGTTCATGGAGTTGAAACAGTGGGGGACATGGGTAGAAATGTACCAAGGATCTATGCAACCCTAGAAACGAGAAAGAAGAGTATCAATCACATATGATTGAAGTGGAAGGTATGATCAACAACCAAACCATTACTATTTTAATTGATTCAGGATCTAGTCATAGTTACATAAATCCTAAAATGGTGGAAATTTTTCATTTTCCAATAAGAAAGAATGGAAAATCTTGGTTGGTGCAGTTGGCTACTGTAGCCAAAAGAAAAGTCAATGACATGGTTAAGTCATGTCTTATGGACATGAATGGACTGAGTACAAGGGAATATTTGAACATCTTTCCTTTAGGATCTTATGACTACCTAATTGGTATGGATTGGTTAGACCAACACCATGTCATATTAGACTGTCATAACAAGGCATTCAATTTCCTAGATGAGGAAGGAAATTAGAGAGAAGTCCAAAGAATTTCCAGGGCAGTTACTATCTGGGAAATCTCAACAATGCAGCTTAAGAAGTGTTACAGGAAGGGATATCAAATATTTCCAGTCCATATGGAGGAAGCATCTAAAGATAAGGTGCGAAATCTAGAGGATCATGGAATCCTATAAGATTTTGAGGATGTGTTCAAGAAGGTACCAGGACTACCTCCAAAGAGAGATATTGATTTCTCTATTAATTTAATGCCTGAAGCAACTCCAGTATCAAAGAATCCTTACAGAATGTGTACACCAGAGCTGAAGGAATTGCAAATGCAGCTTGAATAACTTCTAAAGAAGGGGCATATACACCCAAGTGTGTCACCTTGAGGTGCCCCAGTATTGTTTGCGAAAATAAAATATGGGACATTGATATTGTGCATTGACTTCACATAGTTGAATAAAGTAATTATAAAGAACAAGTATCCTCTACCAAGGATTGATGATCTCTTTGATCAATTGAAGGATGAAAATATATTTTCCAAGATAGATCCCCGGTCATGATACCATCAGGGAAGGATTAAAGAGGAAGATATCAACAAGACCACCTTCAATACCAGGTACGGTCATTATGAGTTCATAGTGGTGTCATTTGGGTTATGAAATGCACCAACTGTTTTCATGTTCTTAATGAACGGTGTTTTCCAGGAATATTTAGACAAGTTTGTCATTTTTTTTCTGGATGACATTCTTGTATATTCCAAGTCAAAAAAAGAGCATGAGCGTCATTTGAGGATGGTTCTACAAGCGATAAGAGAACATTAGTTGTATTCTAAATTGAGAAAGTGATCATTTTATCAAAACAAAATTCACTATTTGGGGCATTTCATATCTAAGGATGGGATAGTAGTGGAGCCTGAAAAGATAGAAGCCATTAGAGAATGGTTAGCACCAAATAATGTGATAGAAGTCAAATCCTTCATGAGACTAGCTGGCTATTACAAAAGGTTCATTGTAGGGTTTTCAAGAATAGCTAACCCCATCACTTCCTTGCAAAGGAAGGGGAAAAAGTTTCAATGGACAAAAGAATGTGAATGAAGCTTCCAGCAATTGAAGCAATTCTTAACCAGTGCTCCAATTCTGAGGATTGCAGATCTAAATGAAGACATAATTGTATGCATAGATGCATGTAAACAAGGATTGGGTGGAGTCCTCAGTAAAAATGGGTTTGTTGTATGTTATGAATCAAGGAAGTTGAAGGAGTATGAAAGGATCTATGCCACTCATGATTTGGAGTTGGAAACAGTAGTGCACGCTTTGAATAAGTGGAGGCACTAGTTGATGGGAAAGAGGTTTGAGCTCAGGACAAACCATTATGGTTTGAAGTATTTATTTGATCAACCAACTCTAAATTCCAGGCAAAGCAGATGGTTACAGTTTCTCAGTGAATATGACTTTGATATAAAGCATATCAAGGGGAAAGAGAACAAAGTGGTTGATGCACTCAACATAAGAGTGCATGAGTTGCATGCTACATCCATTATCATGTACCAATCAGATTTGAAAGATAGATTTGTAGAGGCTGGGAAAACAGATTTGCAGTACATGGAATTAGTAACAAAATTCCAGCAAGATAAAATGCAACAGAATGTTGAGGATTATGAATTGGGAATTGATGGAATCCTCTTGTATAGAAACAAAGTTTGTGTACCCAACTCTTCTGAATTGAGTAGTGTAATTTTAAAAGAAATGCACAATGTACCTTATGTATGACACCCAGGATATCAGAAAACAATTTCAGTTGTCAAAAGACAATATTATTAGCCATACATGAAGAGGGAGATTGTTGAATTTATTGCCAAATGTTTGGAATGTCAAAAGGTAAAGGATGAGCATAGACACACAGTTGGTTTACTTCAGCCATTACCCATTCCTGAGTGCAAATGGGAAGTGGTAAAAATGGATTTCATCACGGTATTTCCCAGAACAAACAAGCAGCATGATGCAATCATGGTGGTGTTGGAAAAGCTTACTAAAGCTTCCCATTTGATTCCTATGAAGACTACTCATAAAGAAACTAATGTTGTTGATATTTATATGAAAGAAGTAGCATGCTTTTATGGCATACCAAAGACAATTGTGTTTGACATAGACCCAAAGTTTACATCAAAGTTCTAGAAGGGGTTATTCAAAGGGTTCAGAACAAATCTGAACTTCAACACAACATATCATCCTGGGTCGGATGGGTAAATAGAAAGGGTGAACCAAGTCATAGAGTACATTCTAAGGATATATGTGATGGACAGACCATCTAAATGGGAGGATTATTTACACTTGGTATAATTTTCCTACAATAATGGGCATCAAGCATCACTGAAGATTAGCCCATTTGAATCACTTTATGGTAGAAACTGCAACACCCCAGTAAGATGGGACAACCCACCTAATAGGGAAGTGGTTGGGCGAGAGTTCCTCAAGGAAATGGAAGAAAAAATGTTGAATATTAAGAAGAATTTGAAGGTGGTCCAAAAAAGGAAAAAAAGTTATGCTGATAAAAACAAAACTCACATGGAATTTAAAGTACGGGATCATGTATTCCTGAGAGTGAAGGCCAACATAAGCTCCCTGAGGTTGGGAAATTATTCAAAGTTTGAATCTGGATATTGTGGGCCATTTGAAATCTTAGAGAGGATTGGTCTAGTAGCATATAGGATTTATTTGCCTGCATGCATGTCTATATATAATGTATTTCATGTGTCATTTCTTAAGAAATATTTACTTGATGCTAATCATGTTATTGATTAGAATGTGATTTAGGTGGAGGAGGAAAGAAATTTTTAGGTGTGTCTAATACGTATATTGGATCAAAAAAACAAGTAGCTTCGAAATCGAGCCATAGGGCTTGTAAAATTTCAGTGGACCTGGTACGGTTCCGAGGACACAACATGGGAGCATGAAGATGATATGTGGGCAGAGTGCTTGCATCTTTTTTAAGATTTTGGAAATCTTTTTGTTGTTGTGTAAGTAAGTTGCACTGAGGACAATGCAAAAAAAAGGGGAGAGGATTGTAACACCCCAAGGCCAGTCCCTTTATGAATTGTAATTATTTTTATAGGCTGGTGAGCCAAGTGTTTAAAACTGAAGACTTACATGTTTACTAGGCTGGAGAGCCTAGATGCTTAAGTCCATGAGCCTAATTTTGTATTGTAAATACACATATCATTAATAAAATTGCACTGTTGCATCTAGACTGACAACGAAGAAAGATTTATGGGGGACTAAGCTCCACTAGGTAGGGTAAGGGAGGGGGATAAGCTAGAGGGCTTACCTCTAAGGGAATAATATTTTATTATTATTTCCTAAAGGCTAAGGTGGACATGATAAGTGTTTTCCTAAGTTCCTAGGAAAGGGAATGAGTGCTAAGTGGAACTCATGCGACTTCAGAAAGACATGTGTCAACCTGGGCGCATGCAGTTTATACCTAGGAAATCCAACTAGTTGGGGGTTCCTACGATAGACCATTCTCGTGACTGTCGCCTGCTCACAAGTATGGAAACCTACCTCATTCACCCACTGACTGATGTACAGAGCCATCACCTCCATGGTCGACCTATGAAAAAGAGCGCACCCTGTAATAATATGAGTCATTTTATGTCATAATTGTTGGTTGTTATAACCCACAAAGTTTCTTGAATGAGTGTGGATTTCTACCATCATCTTCTCTTACTAAGATTTGTTGTTGCCATCACGTTACTAGAGTTGAATTAGAAGTTGGATTGAAGAAGCAGGTAGTTTATCCTGCAACCAACTCTCTCCAGGTGAGAGATCTTGTTTGGGAAGTGATTTCCTAGAGGGAGCCCAGCTTTAGCTATAGTTCTCGGAGAATTCCTGTCCGACTTGTTACTGAAGTCCTGGAAGGGAAGTGGGGCATTGAAAGGACTGTGGAGCAAAGAAGGGGCACAATTCCTAGGGTGGGACAGGCATGTGGGTAATGAGAGGTTGTAGGATGTTAGTGTGAGCTGGCCCTGAGAGATAATCCTTCTTGTTGACCTGTGTGACTTTCTTGTTTCCCTTTCCAGTCCTAGGAATCCATTTCCCGACAGATTTTAGTCCCAACTTGGGGGTAACCCACTGCTGATCATGATGAGCATCGTGGTCTAAGGCTTAGAGGTTCGTGGAAGTTCTGCAAGTCCTTTCATGGTCATATATTGAAAGATAAGTGCCAAATATCTATCAATTGTATGTTGTATAATTGTACACATGTTATAAATTTATGAGTGATTCCTGGATATATCATCTATGCAGTGTGTGTAGGATAATTGTTATTTCTGCATTGATCTATGAATGGTTAGAATATATTGTTAGTATGTTTTAATGATTATTTCCACATGAATTAGTGGCATGAACATAATGTTGTAACTATTAATTATGTTAGATATGCGTGCATATAAATTCACAAAATGGTATCGGAGATAAGTGACACATCCAAGAAGAGGCATTTCCCATCTTCTTGGTTGTTGGGGACAATAAAAAATGGTATCAGAGCTAAGAGAGACATCTCGAAGTGACGTTTCCCAACCTGTTTGCGGCTAGGGATGTTACATCAGTAATCAATCTGCTAGAATAAGTTTTCTTTCTCATTTCCTCCTCCTTTTTCTCATGAGAGACCCCTCATTATATAGGATATTAGGAATAATATCAAATGGTTGAATTGGATAGGATTCCCATTCTGAAGATGAAAACGTTCTCAATGTCAAACCCCGAGAAATAATGATTGAATCTTATCCCAGGAAACCAATCCTAAAAAGAGATTATCAAACCTAATTATGCCCTAAATAGCTTCCTAGAAGCGACTGGTCACTCATTGAAAGAGGAAAAGGAGATACTATTAGAGTAGGCTATTTTGGGGTACAATGCAACAAATGAGGAAGATAGATAAGGAATGGACCAAAAGAAGTAGCACGTGCCACGAAAGAAGAAAAAGCAATGCAACATAAGGAAGGAAAAAAAATGCATTGATAATTAAGGAGAAGAAGCACATAGTCAAATAAAGGAACAGTTGGATTGAAGACAAACTGCATGAAACAAGTTATTTTGTGGAGAAACCTAATCCCCTAGTGTTAGGGTTTTGGTTTATGATGTAATGTGATTTTACCCACCTTTTGTAATATAAATAGAGGATGTATGAGGCATCTAGGGGATATTATATGATAGAAGATCTTATCTTTGGCATGTTTTGGAGATTTTGTGTCACAATTACTAGTTTTTGGTTGAGAGTCTTAGAGATGAGTCTAATTTTGATTTGTAATTGAGGGTCACGTGACAATTTTTTGAGCTTGGTGCGACGTTGGTAAGCCTCACGGAGCATTACCAAATTTTGATGTAAAGCACACAGTGCACTATTTTGATGAATATGAATAAAGAAGAAAAATCATTTTGGATGTAGCCAAGGGGGATGAACCACGGTAAAACTGGTGTTGTTGTGTGGAATGTTTTCCTTTTTGATTTATTATTCTTTTATGTTGAATCAATGGATGAATCTGTTAAAGTTAAATTACAGTGCACACTAGAGTAGACATGTTATTTTATGCCGAATAAATGTTAAAGTTTAAAGGAATGGTAGATATGAATGATGGTATGGTAGAATGATGAGTGTTGAAGTAGAAGAAGTATGGATATAACAAAAATATCCGTGAGTTCCATCCCTTCCATGACTGCAAAAATTTGGGTCTTGCAGTCACCCATAATCCATCTCAGGTGAAATTGCATTGTACACTCTATGCACAATGTTTCCTTTTGGTTTACGAGAGGGGTCTATGGTTTCTAGGGTTTTGTTGGATAAATAAGGTAGAACCCAAGTCATCCCATACATCCAAAAATTGGTTTTGTTGTAGGAGGAGAACAACAGAATAAGACTAATGGAAGTACACATAAGGAAACAAATGTTCCCATGTAGGAGGAACAAGGAGGTAGAGGCATCTGAGACATAGAAGTACCCACAACTTTAGTGCAGACAGAGACTCTGCCAAACAAGAGAACCATGTTGCAGGAAACATGACAAAGGAAAAATATAAAGGTACATACATGGGTCCCATAAGTCACAATTACATAATATGATGTAGAGATAGTGGAAAAAAATGTAAAACACTATGTAGTAGAGTCGTGGGACGACAAAGAGAAACAAAGAGAGGATATCATAAAGAAAGTCGCAGAAGTTAAGGAAACTTTGGCACAACTGCAACTGAGCACAATACAACATAAGTAAAAGGCACAACCAAAACATATTTCTCAATAAGATATGGTCCCATCGCAAGAAACAATCCAAATTATAGCGTTAGGAAGCAAGAATTTTTCCATCACATAGGATATGTTGCAGTTGGCCTAGGAGAAAATAGGGAAACAACTGAAGGAGATTGATCAATTGGACCTGGATTTTTCCAGGATCCCCTTGAAATTACTGTACAAACTTCATGCACATTACATAGGAAATCAAATCTAGAGCATGTGCGAGTGCAAGAGACTTACAAGAAACAAAGGAAATGAAGGATACATTGAAGATACATCTCAACAAAGTACAGGTTGAGAAGGATGAGGAAAATAAGTGCATGGGACAAATATAGGAGTGCATAGAAGAAGTCTTCAAGTCAATTCCAGGAAACACACAAAAAGGGGTGCATTTAGAGGTAGAGGAGAAAATTGGGAAGATGGTGAAGGAAATGGGAGATTTTAAAAGTCACATAACAAACTTGATGGCAGAATTGAACCCAAGCATGCCACTAGAAGTGTGCTCGCAGAGAGAGAAGGAGGTTGCAAGGCGCATGGAGAATATGGCACAGAGTATCAAGAATATTGCATAGTTATATGATAATAGTGCGTAATTATGGACAAGTCTGCAATAGGATGCAAAATTGCAAGAATTGGAACGAAAGGAAGAAAGTGTAAACATAGCTGCACAAAATTTGAAGCAAAATCATAAGGCTATGAACATTCAGGAGAGGCTTAGGATCATGCAGGAATTATAGAATCTTCCAATAGAATCAAAGTCAATCCAGGTAGAGACACAGATGAGGCAGGCTCAGGTGGAGACATTATAGGAAGATGGAGATAATATTTTAACAAAGATGGATACAAAAAAGGGCTAGATAGAAAATATTAGGTTAGACGATGAGCATATGTTGAAGGAACATCTCACTATGCAGACTATGGAGTTTGTTGTAGAGAAAGGGAACAAAGGTGAAGACTTGTGTTGAACATATATTAGGTCAATTCCAGGAGTTGGAAAAATCTCTCAAGGAGGAAAACACTTCCTGAGTGGCTTGGGAAGAGCTATAGGTAAGTGTTGGGGTCTTGTTGGAGTAGGATGTTTTTAGGTACAACGCAAGAAATGAGGCAGACAACGAAGGAATGGACCAACGAAAGAAGTGCATGCTAGGAAAGAAGGAAAAGAAACATGACAAAAGGCATGGAAAGAAGCATGCTGAGAATTAAGGAGAATAAGAACAGAGTCAAATAAAGGAACAGTTGGATCGAAGACCAACCATGTGAAAGAAGTAATTTTGTGGATAAACCTCATCCACTAGGGTTAGGGTTTTGGGTTATGATGTAATGGGTTTTTACCCACCTTTTGTAATATAAATAGAGGATGTATGAGGTAGGTAGGTTATATCATATTATAGAATATCTTCTCTTTGGAACGTTTTGGAAATTTTGGGTCACAATTACTAGTTTTTGGTTGAGATTCTTAGAGATGAGTCTGATTTGGAGTTGTAATTGAGGTTCAGGTCGCAATATGTGGAGATTGGTGCGACGCTATTCAACCTCACAGAGTATTACAAATTTTTTATGTAATGCGCACAATGAACTATTTTGATGAATATGAACAAATAAGATAGATCTTTGTTGATGTAGCCTGGGGGGGTAATCCATAGTAAAAATGGTGTTTTTTTGTGGAATGTTTTCCTTTATGCTATATTATTCTTTTATATTGAATGAATACATGAATGGATGAATACTTTAAGGTTAAATTAGAGTGTGTACTAGAGTAGACGTGTTATTTTATGAAAAATAAATGTTAAAGGTTAAAGGAATGGTAGATGTCAATGACCATACAGTAGAATTATGAATGATGAAGTAGAAGAAGTATGAATATTCCTAACATCCCCATGATTTCCATCCCTTCCACAACTACATACATTTGGGTCCTGCACTCACCCATAAGCCATCTTGTGTGAGACTGCACTTTGCACTCTATGTGCAATGCATCCTTCTAGGTTACTAGAGGGGCTGATGGTTTCTAGGGTTTTCTTGGAGAGCTAAGGTAGAACCCAGGTCATCCCATACATCTAATAGATACCATATATTTTGGTCGTTGTTTGTAAAGGGATAACAAGTGACCAGGGAAAAAAAGGGTGTTTTCTCAGGAAAAAAGGTATAATTCATGGGCTTAGACTGCTGACCTCTGTATGATGTCCATCAAGTAGATAGGTGGCATATAATTGTATAAAAACAGGGGGAAACGTCTCTTTAAAATATATACCTTCAATCTGAGTGTATCCTTTGCATACTAACCTTTCTTTGTTTTTGGTTACATGTCCATCCTTGTTCAATTTGTTTCGAAAAACCCACTTGTGCCAATCATGTTCTTGTTCTTTGGTCTTGGAACGAGTTCTCATCTGTCATTTTTCTCTATCTTATCCAATTGTTCATCCATATCCTTGATCTAGTGTTCATCATTTCTGACTTATTCAAACTGCTTGGTTCAACTGTAGATAACAATGCAATGTATTGTTGTTTTGGTGAAAGTATTCCTCTTCGGGTTTCAAATCCTCCATATTTATTCCCAATACTCTTCTCTCGTGGATGATATTTTTGTACTCATCGACTAGGTGTCTTAGGAGGTATTTGTTGCTCATCTTCCTCTTATTTTTCATCTAGCTTCTCTTCCTGTTTTTATTATTCTTATACTTCTTCTTCTTTTAGATCGTCCTCATTATCCCGCTCTTCTAAATATTTTCTTCAATCTTTTCCCTTTTGTACATATGTCTCATCAATCGTTACATTGATACTTCCATGATTCTATTGAGTCTTGGATTGAAGCATTTATATTCTTTTATTTTTATTGAATACCCAAATAGTATGCCCTTGTCAATTCACGAGTTGAATTTCCCAAGACTTCCATATTCTCTTTTCATTTAAAATTTTCTTCCAAATACTTTGAAATGCTTCACATTTTCCAGTCTTCCTTTACATAACTCGTCGGGAATATTATCATGGATGTGAACTGTTGTATATACTTCTTGTGTTCAAATGATGTCACTCAACTTGGAATGTTTCAAAATGGTTCTGACCATTTCCTGCATTTTCTCTTCTTCCTTTCGACAACTCCATTTTGCTGGGGTGTCCTAGCCTCTGAGAAATGTCTCTTTATTCCATATTCACCACAGAAATCCATGAATTTATTTGATGTAAATTCTTCTCCATTGTCTGATCTCAAACACTTGATTTTCAAATCCATCTCGGTTTCCACATCTCTTTGCATATCTTGAAGTGTTTAAATTCCTCTGACTTCTTCTTGAGAAATAAAATTGCAGTTATTCTTATGTAGTCATCAAGTAATAACATAAAATAATTTTTTTTTTTTCGTAACTAGGGGAATCGGTAACAACGGTAGTATCGTACTCGTGTGACACGAGGTGAATCTTGTCGGCTACCTTATAACCCCTAGGGAGGAATGCACAGCCTGCAAACACGCCCTTCAAGTAAATCAAGGTGAGAATCAACCTTGAGACCTATTTTTACATATTTCCTTCCATTTACATGACACTTTCCAATCGGTCTACAGCCCTGTGGGCAACAATAGCATAAAATATTGTTCTCCATTTAATCCCTTCATTATTATAGGTACACATACGTCAGTTTGTAAAATCTCCAATGGTTTTTTCATGGAATAATATTTTTATTTGAACTTGGTCCTGATTTGTTTTCCTTGTAGACAATACTCACATAGAGTATTTTCTGGATTTGAAATCACGAGAATTTCTTTCAGTGGTTCCTTTCTTCTCACTTTGACAAGGTTTTCAAAGTTCATGTGTCCCATTCTTCTGTTCTAGATCCAAATTTCATTTTCCTTTATTAATAATCATCTTTCGTTTCCAATTTCATCAATACATATATGTTATTTGGAGTTCTTATAGCCGTAGCCACCAACTTGCCTAATCCTTCTTTTCTTATCTCACATTTTTCCGAGTGAAACACAATCTTGTGTCCTTGATCACACATTTGAATTACACTTAGTCAATTGTGCTTCATATCTTTGACCAATATAACATTTTCTTCCTTGGAATATTTTCTTCCAAGCTTGACTATGCCTCTTCCTATAATTTTGGTTGAGTTGTCATTTCCAAATAAAACTAATACATCTCATTCCTTCTTCAGTGTTAGAAACTTATTCATGTCACCTGTCATATGCTTCGAACAACCATTTGCAAAATACTACCCAATTTTCTTGTGTTGATCTTGTAAAGCAAGGAAGCATTCTTCAATGTTGAATTGATCGTGCTTTATTCTCCATATCCTTTGTGGTTCTTCTTTTATATTCTTCTTTGGTTCCATTGGAGGATTAGTCAGTCTACAATATTTGGCCATGTGTCCAAAATTGTTGCACTTGTAGCACTCTACTTCATTACTTAGTGAACCAAAACTATTGTGATGTCTGATCTATGCTTCATGTGACTTTCTAGGATAACTATTGTTTCAATGGTATTCATAGTTGTTTATGTTCTTGGCATAGGATCTACAGTTTACAAATTTGTGTCCAAAATTGTTACAATAATAATAGAAACCAAGAAAAATAGTTTGATACCTGGATGTAGGGGATCTTCTAAACGATGTTTCTCTTCTTAAGCCTTATTCTTCTTCAAATGTTGTTGATTGTTGATTCTCCTTCTTGAATCTTCTTGGTTGTCTAGTTCCTCTATGATTTTCTTCTTGAGTACCTCTAACTATTTCCGCATAAATACAGTTTTTTGGTTCCAGTTATTTTTTCTTAGAGCTCGATTGTTTCTCAATCTACATCTAGTTGTATCCTAGCCTGAACCTCTCATAGTACGGCCTTTGAATGTTGATGAACTCATCCAATATTTGGTGTTATTATGCTACATATCTTTATTCTAAAGATATTTTCTTAAGGTAACTATTTCTTCTTCCAAGATTTCAATCATCTTCTCCTTATATTCTAGTTGATTTCTAAATGTTTCTTCAATACTTTTGTCTTCTTCTACCTATATTTTTAAATTCATGATTATCTTCTCGATTTATTCCGAGATGGAATTTTGAGATCCTTCTTTCTTCTTTAACTTTACCTTGAGTGACTTGATTTTATATCTTTATTTCCCTAGTTCTTCTGAAGAACTAATTAATTCTTCTGTCAAATCAACTTTTGATCTGGATTTTATGAGAAGAATGAAATGGCTACATATTATTAACAAATTCTTAACACAAAATAACAGAGATACAATGAAATTGGTTTTCTATTCAATAAGGAAATAAGATGGAACTGTAAAATGTAGTAGAAAACAAGCTTGCTGGAATGGTGGTGACTTATCTCTGAGAAGAGTTGTGATAGTTGCGCTCATTTAGTTACCTGGGCCCCAAATCGCCAGAAACATCATTTAGGGCCTCAAAACAACCCCAAAAGTTTGGAACCCAAAATTTTTCCGAAAAACTACTAAGGTGGAAAGATGTTTTTTGAGCTAGAGGAATAGGTGGGTGGCCACCGATATCCACTTGGATCAATCCTCCCTCATTAGGAAGCAATGGTCTCCATTGCATTGAGTCCCCCCGTCAGATGAGGTAATTTCTGTTGAATTTGGCACTGGGTGAGCCGCTTGCCTTGGTGCAGGAGTTTCCCTGCTTTGACAACTCGATAAAATTGGATCCTTTGTTGTCGAGTGCCCTTGATCCGTGTGTCTAGAGTCTAATCAATGAATGGATGTTGTATGCATTGGAGGTTGAGCTCTATTGGTGTCAACTATTCTACTACTTCTGAAGTGTCCAATAATGGTGGGAAATAAGGCCGAAGGAAATCCAGGTTAAACATTAGGTGCAGGCCAAGGAAAGGAGGAATGTTGAGCTCAAAAGCATTATCCCCCACAACCTTGGTGATGGGCTACAACCCATAATGAAGTGGGTGAAGCTTCCAATGGGGTCCTATAAGGCATTTGTTCTACAAGTGCAACCAAAATTTGTCTCCCACCTAAAACTTATGTGGCACCCAATGTTGATCATGGACCTACTTGTACTTGTCATTGGAATTTTATAGGATATCCTGAACCTGTTGGAGGAAGTGTTGGATCTGCTCAATGAACCGGGTGGATTTTTTAGCTTCAGTTGGAGCAGGATATGAGTCAGTTGAGGTGACCACAAGGGGAAATGCAAAATATATGGTACCTGATGGTAGGAATCCCAACCCCACCTAAACGATGATCTTCCAGATCTCACAGATGTGAGTTGAAGAATGGCCCAGGTGTCTCAGTTTATATCATGATATTTTTTCTATGAAGGTTGATATTAGATGATTTGATTGATTTGGAGAGTGTGTTTCTCTCTATAGTAGATTTATGCTACTATGGTGGATGTGTTCCACAGGTTGTGACTATGTGTCACTAATTAAGTAGTCGTGTGCTACTTGGTGTGGTTGTGTACCAATGGATAGTAGTTGTGTACTACTATGGATAGACACTGTTGTTTTCTATTGAATGACATTGTTATGATTTCCATGTAGGCTATCAATAGTGTTGAAAATTATTATCAGCTAGATGGATAGTTAGTATGATGGTGGACAAACATTCTCCAGTAGGAAAATGGTCGAGGACATTTATTCTTCTAGTACGTATGTCTAGATTATAAGAATAGTCCTTGTAGCCCATGATGTGGCTTCCAACATCTGTTGGAATAGTTA
>JASDQU010739945.1:87023-97282 GCA_032191745.1 Picea mariana
GATGGTGGACAAACATTCTCCAGTAGGAAAATGGTCGAGGACATTTATTCTTCTAGTACGTATGTCTAGATTATAGGAATAGTCCTTGTAGCCCATGACATGGCTTCCAACATCTGTTGGAATAGTTATTCTTCTAGGACATATGTCTGGATTAGAAGAATGGTTCTTGTATCACTTTGTGGAGTGAGTGACTTATTCAGTATCATGCCTAATTACTTAGATGGAGTATGGCTTCAAGAGATGATGTTGTTGATGCTATCAAATGATACCGACCATGATGATGGTGCTCGTGATATAATCATGAGATAACCTTTATGGATATGATGATGCTACCGATTGAATGGTATGTTTGTGCTCAACTCCACTTCCTTCAATGCCTCCCTAGCTAGTAAGGATTCTTGATATTATGGTAGCTACGGGAGGCATTAACCTCAATGTATAACCCTGACAAGAATAGAATATTCTAGGAAGTAAGAAGAAACCCTAGAGCATTGGACATAACCCTAGAAGACAAGTCGGCTAAAGGAAATATTTAATATTGAGTGTTTAGCCTCCAAAATGAGAAGTTGGCCCATAAATCTAAGGAGGAAAGTATAAATAAATCACGTCAGTGCTCATTTGACACACACATCTCACAACTGCAAATATGTAAGAGTGCGCACTGCAGAAACAAAGTAGGTGCGCAAGTTTGGAGAGTAGCCGCAACTGCATCTACTGCAACCTGTATTCTCAACTTAGGCTTGGAATTTCTACTGGTTATGGTTTGGGACTTATTCCTTTTGTGCTAGCTCTAAAGAGAGGTACACTACATTGATTGGCTATTATGCCTAGGGTTTTCTTCCAGAATCATTCTCTGTCAAGGTTAAGGTGCTCGAGGTTGGCTTCAGCCTATGACTGGGTGAAAATATTGTTGTATTGTCTATGGTTAAACGAGCATATCTATTATTTATAACAATGGAAAGGATGAATATAATTTCCAGAATAGTTTACTCCACAAGATCAATAATCTTTGTGTTCCTCAGGGTGAAGATGTTGGTTGTGGAGCCTGATTATCTTCCAAATTTAGAGGTCTTTGTTTTCATCCATGTTTATACCCCATGAAGACTTTACACCCTAGAAGAATGTACACTCTTCCATGCAGGGGAGTGCAGAGGGGGGCAAGCGGGCCCCCAGTGAGGGTTCGGGGGTGAAACCCTTGAAGGAAAAATTGCCTTGTAAATGTATATTGTAATTTCATTGTAAATTTGGACCATTCATTATAAGGTCACAAATTTAACGACAGAAATTATGTTAGGGTTTTTTCCCTAGAAGGCAACCCTCTTTTATGAAGGAAATGTATTGTGACTAAGGATGATAGTGAATATTGTATTCCGATATAGGAGACTGTGAGAGAATAAAGAGGAAGTTACAATGGGTTTGATGTAGGTTGTATCCCTTCATTTGTTGGATAATAATAAAGGAAGGACCTGGAAATTTCTCTAGTGGACATAATCGACACTGGGTGAACCATGTATATTTGTGTCTCTATTGTATCATGTATCTTCTATGTTTTATTTCCACATTTGTTTTATTTTATTGCTCCGTGATCTTGTTTTTCTAACATAAGAATTGCATATTATCATAGAGGATGACACCTCCAAGGTTGCAGGACATTTTGGAGTTGGGAAGATAGTTTCCAATTTACAGAGGTATATGTATTTTCCAATAATGAAAGAATATGTAGCACGATATATTAGAGGATGTATACTTTTTTTTACCACCAATCCCAATAACAGGAATTAAGGTCTATACCATCCCTTATATGTACCCACTCGACCTTGGAAAATTATTTCCATGGATTTTGTGGGAGTTGTACCAACCATGTCGAAGGGAAACGACTATTTATTTTTGGTATTTCATAGGTTCAACAAAATGTGCATTCTAATTCCTTGTAAAAATATCATAAAGGGACAAGAAGAAATAAACTTATTCTTTGAACAGTTCTAGGTACCAACTGGCTCTCCGCATTAAACATGTGTTAGCACCATCATTTCTCTTTTTAGTAAGGATAGGTCTTAGTTGAGTCTGGGTCCGTGTGTCGAAGCATGTAAAGCCAAGTACTGAACAACAAAGGGGTCGAGGTCAGCAAGTGATTAGTAGGCCCTTGGAGTTGGGAAGGGATGTAAGAGTCAAAACATATGTAAATGGTACGAGTATGTTCTCAAATATTTAGGTCCTATAAGAAAGAAAGTTTTATGTGCTGAGGGTCGACGCAAGTTCTTAAATAGATTTTGCATTGAAAAGTGCAATGACCATCATCAACTCATTATGAGGGATGAAAGACTGAAAAATCACAGCATTCATATCATGTATGCTTTGCATCCCTTATCATTTGTACTTTACACACCCCGAAGTGTGCTTGTCACATGAATGTGCAACGAAAAATATTCATTTTTCTTTGAAACCTCCAGTAGTCATGAATTTAGTGTTCCTCGACATGATTCCACCTCTCGCCTCTCCGCTATAAATTCTGGTGGTTCTGCATACATTCTAGCTACTAGCCAAGATTATGCACTACATAATGCTTCTCGCAAGCCCAGGTTGATCGAGGTTCCTTCCTCGGGCCCGTATCGAATCCACCGTGCACAGAACAAGTACAAGTTGTGCCATGGAAACCTCCTAGAGAATAAGGATAGGAACATGAAGTGGAAGAAGCGTTGGGCCTGAGCCCCAAATCTTGACATCGATAAATGAAGATATGAAGTTCAGAGCATCCTTTGAATAGTTCAGATGCATGGCCTTTTACAACAAAATCCAAGGACTTAATATGAGACTAATTGAGTAGTTCGCACTCAGTTTCGATGATTTCCGTGCGATGACTGTCGGTGTCCCTATCCATGTAACAAAAGACACTTTGTCGACCATGACAAAGATCCCTCTGTGCGACAAAAGGTGGTTCAAAGGCATTTCCTTGGACACATAATGCTATGAGGACTTCATCAAGTGAGAATGTTTAAATGGGAAGGTCGAGCTGGGCATTCTGAGTAGACATTTGCATGGACCTTTTCAGAAACTCCTTGGATTAATTAGGAAATATTTCACTTGTGAGGGGAGGTTTGAAACATTACATTCACATCACATTAGACTGTTGATGCACTTCATGGGAAGGAGACCATTAAATATGCTCTTTTTCTTACACCAGAGCCTCCGAGAGATGGAAGACAGTACCTAGGCTGAAGCTGATCAGCCGAAAAGGAAAATATCTCATGTCTCGCTGATTAAATTGTTGGTAGTTGAGGAGTTAAAATGGGCGAGAAGCAATTGGGATTTGTTTTTTCTTATAGTGAGCATTCCCAAGGATCCAAATGGAGACTTCCCTCAACCCATGGAAAGGATAATATCACAACCCGCATAGGTTGGAGTAGTAAAGGCTACACAAGAAGGAAGGACATTGGAAGCCTTGTCCCCCCAACAACAAATACCCCAAAGAAGGGGCAGGCCAAGGAGGAACAAGGAATATGGGGAAGCCTGAGTCCCAAGAAAAACACGCACAAAGTCGGCTACCTAATAATTGCTCATGCACACCATTTAGCTAGAACCTGTTGAAGGTACAAGTCGTGAAAGATCGAGCCAGATCGAGCTACCAAATAATTGCTCATGCACACCATTCAGATAGAACCTGTTGAAGGTACATGTGTTCATGAGTCGTCTCAGTAGCTGAAACAAGCGCAACTCGCTATCACTGAGCTTTACCAGGAAAATAGGGAACTAAGACAAAATTTAGCAGTAAATACCCTTGAAGTGTTACAATCACAAGGCCATGAAGAAAATGTGACGTGGCTCATGAGATAGCTCATGGAAGCGCATGATACAATCGTACAGCTGTGTGAAACACAGAGGATGTTGTAAGAAAGGAATGTGAAGCATTTCATAGAATGTGAAGTGGTCGGAGAGAAAATATGCGCAGCTCTTGCCAGTGCACAAAAGAAACATGATTAACTGAGTCTATTCTTGTATTCTCAAACGTGGCACAGATTTTGACAGTTTTGAAGAAGGCGTCACCCTTAAACGATTTTTTTATTTTGGTAACGACAACAACAATCAACGATCACTCACCATGTATGCACCCCAACAAATAATCGCGCGACAAAAATCAAGGTAGTTACAGTGGATGGCAAGAGTTTGATAGAGCACTTGATCATGAAGATACCTTGTCAAAGGAAGGCATGGACACATCAATCTCCCCATGATGAGACCTTGCTGATAACCTAACCCCCGTGGAAAAGATAAGCGGATATGATGTGACCGAATACAATTGGTTCCTATTCCTGGAAAGGCGTCATACGAAAAGTCATTTAACATAGAACATGCAGTTTCCTAAAATCTAGGGATAGTAGCTAGAGATCAGGGCAGTGCAAGTGGTTCCCTCACCTATATATTTTATCCTTTCAATGTAGGCCGGGTTAGTTGGAAAAACTAGTGTAGACAGTGACGATTGAATGTAGTTTGAGCTCGATCGAAATTTAATGCAAATTCTTGAAGATTTGATGAAAAGATTCTAATTGTAGCAATTGGATGTATTGTTTCCTTTCATTGCATACATACTTCTGGTATTCTTTATTCATATCTATTTCTGTCTGAATGGGAACGTAATTTAGAACCTAGGATTCATTGTGCAGTGCCCTAGGATTCATGCCATTTAGACAAACCGTGTTTCCTCTAAGTTAACTCTGAATTCATCATCAACGGTGCTCCGAGTCGCTTCATGTGTTTTTTTCCCTTGCCACACACAATGATTTTAAACTGAAAACTATTGCTAACTTAGCCTTTATCCTCTAAAGTTCAGTCACCAAGTCATTTTTTTCTAACGTTTTCTTAAATTGACTCCATATGGTGAGGTCTTACTCTCTTTCGCCAATAGAACCTGAAATTATTATTCAAAGGTGTTAAATCTAGACGATAACTTAAAGCCATATCTTGTACCGAGATTACATATCCTAAGAGAGCCCTCTCTTGGTCCAAAATGCTAGTTTTGGGTCTCAAAGTTTGTTTGTAGGTTGCCTCTGTCATTCGTTTCTCAACCAAATGAAGTTTACAGAGAGCTAACACCCTGCATGATTTGGAAGCACGTACATGTATATGAGGAATATAAAGGAATTAAACCTTCATAGTTTAAATTTTAGTTTAATTTATCAAATCTCATCCCTCATACACATGTAGGAGCTTCCAAACACTAGTTTGCATACATTCGGTGTTACTGCATCCAATTCTACTTCATCTATAAATTAGAACTTACAACAATCTTATTCTTGCACTACTTTGTTACCTTGATATTTTGATCTTTTCTTACCCAACCGAATGGATAGGGGATATGATGATCGTGAATCACCAATCCAATCTTGTTGACTAGATCTACTTCTATGAGATTATCTGATCTAGATTTTTTTCAGCACGAAATGAAAGTGGAGATATAATAAATAAATGCACAGAGATATCGTAGGTATTCAATAATATAATAGAAATGTATCAGAGATGCAACCATAAACACAAATATATAGTAATACATGATTTCTATTAATGAAATAAATGTACAGAGACTGTAAAAATACAGAGTGAAAGACTCACTAGATTGGTGGCAGCTTATCTCTGAGAAGAGATGTGACGGCTACTCGCATTCACAAGAAGATGATTACAATGAGGCTTTGAAGGCCCTTTTACAATAAACAGGAATGAAAAAAACCCTATACATCCAAAAACCTAACCCTAGGATATGAAGCACCAAAAGTCACGTGGGCCCCGTTTGGGTAAGTTGGTACATCAACTTCCCGGGGTCATAACTTTTGCATACGATCTCCATTTTAGGCGTATGATAGCTCGTTGGAAAGGTATCATCGAGGAGATTAATTTTGTGGCCTCAATTATTCCTTTGGCTATAATTGAAAACCTAAATTGTGAAAAACCTTCATTTAGGTCCTCAAAATGGCCCCTGAAGTAAAAACCTGCTAAAAATAGTAAATTGCCAAAATTGCCAGAAAACTGTTTTGAGCTAGTTGGAAAAGGTGGGTGGCCACCGATATCCACCTAGATCATTATCCTATGAACAATATTTGAACATAACATCTATATTGGTCTTATTAATTAAATATTGTTATGGAAGAGCCTCGTCATATCCTTCTCTTCCTAGTGATGAAGGATATTGAGATTCACCTCCTTCTGCATAGATATGTAGAAAATATTTTCATCGACATATGAGCTATGTTTCACCTATTTTCTAAAAAATGTGTCTATAAGGTTCTTTTCCTTTCCATCCTTCTTGTGGTTCTTCGGGTTGAGCTCTGGATGTAGGTTCTAGTTCTTTTCCTCAGTGTGGCCATCATTATTGAAATGATGGAAATGATTGATGATATCTTTCAACTTATGTGTAGTGGTTATTGTATTCTTATCTTTCCCCCCTTTCCACTTCTTTTCCCCCTCCTTATAAGCTTTTTGGTTCTCTTTCTACTTTGAGCCACTTGGATGCCCCTTCTTTTGGCTTATGTTTTCCAGTTAGTGTTCCTATCCACATGCCTCATCCATTTTCCTTGGATTGAAGAGAATATATTGATTTATTACATGACAATGTGAACCCCCCAAATACTTGAGGAGTATATATGGATTCTTGGGAGAGATACACAACAATATAGCCATCTTTATGAACTCAATGGTGTACTACTGTACATTTTCCCCCTTCCTATGCATGAACTACTTCCATTGGATCCAGTAGTCATATACATACCCTATAGGGTCAAATTGAGACTTTATGAGGGTTTTGAAGTCCTCCCACCTAGTTACTTGTTCATCACCCTACATCCTAAGTGTTTCCATATGGATTTCCCACTAAGTTAAAGCATGTCCCTCTAACTTTAATATAGAGAATCTAATATTGTACTCTTCATCTATATGTTAGACACTAAAATAAACTTCTAGTTGTTGGGACCAATGGTTCAGTTTGAATGCATCAATCACATATGGTATGGATTTGTGTCCAGTTTCTCTTCCATATTGAAAGGGACTGTGAAGAGTTAACATAACTCGAAATCGACTTCTCTTTGTCAAATTCTTTCAATGACTCCTTTCCTTGGTATTCATGATCGCCTAATTTCATCTCCGATATGATCTCTCAAGTAGAGCCTCCATCCTGTTTGAATGGTATAATATTTCTTGCTAGAGCCACCATGGGAAGTTTCATATCGAGAATGATGTTGAAAACTTGCACTTCCAACCTCTCAAATCTCTCTCTTTTTCTATATCTCGGGGGTTGTTATGAAAAAACTCATCCACCATGGATATGGCTCTGTGACTTCTCTTAAAGACAATTCCTAGATCCCACAACTTCCCTCAAATATTGAAAGAGAAAACTTGCTCTGATACAAATAAGATCTGTAAATTTTCATGGATATTCCACTTGAATAGTTTATCCCAATAGATCCGATAAATGAAACTGAAATCTACACTATGAAGTTTAAATTCCTTTAATTTTTTTTCTTATTCTTATTTATTTTTTGCTTATGCATGAAATAGATAAAAAGCAAAAGATAGAGAATAGTAAAATGCAATCACACACCATCCAAAAAATAACAGAAACATTTTCTCTTGGAAACCCTTACAAGAGAAAACCTATCTAAAATTTGAGGCTTATCTACTAGTGCTCTCTTTTCTCTTGTATGGAAATAATGTAGGTACAAAGGTGAAGGAAATCTCTATGGGGTTACCTTAGACCTACGTCATGTTAGGATGATACATACAATTAACTCCTTCATTATTCTCTCTAATTTCCGATACCTAGTTGTTCTTCTTTTCTATGGAACAAAATAAAATAACATAGAATGGATCCCCTTCTCCTATTATCAACCGAGTATTTCACATAGCTCGATAGCCATTTAGGGGTAGGTTTTTGACTTCCAAAACCCTAAATTGTGATAAGGTTTTCTACCTTCTAAAATTTTATTAGAAAATCCACTACATGTCTATCCCCACATGTCTAAGTAATGGAGGATGATGTGGCATCCACTTGCACCATGCTTCTCAACACAATAGGTTAACTTGGACGAGGGATAACTTCTGCATGAGAACTCTGATTGAGGTGATTATTGCATCATTGGAAATGTATCGGTGTGTAGAATATAGACACTTGGTCCATAATAAGGTTTGGACCATAAAAACCTATCACTTGATGTATCAAAATGGTTCTGGAATATTTCATACAATTATTTTGGACTGAAATTTGCAAATTGGGACCAGTTGCTAAAATGGATCTAAATCTCCTCTTGTAGTGGAGCTAAGATAAAACCATACTAACAAATACTTCAAAAAACCAAGATGAGACTCTAACTCCAAGTAATTCCTATGAGATATTTGCATGAAGGAGGTGACCTACTTCTCCATTTCCTTCAGCTCTAGTAATTGGTTGTAATTTCCACTATGGACTTATCTCTCACCTTATTTTATTCCTTCAATTTCCCATGGTAGTCCTCTTTCCAAAGGTTCTATTAGATGGTGGAATTCATTACACAACATTAAGCTTCAACAACCTAATGTCCACAATGTTGGACTACCCATTGAGCCTCACGAACCTTTGCACAATAAGAAACACTTATGCATGCACTCAAAGTGTCCCATGTCTACAAAATGGAGATACAAATTCTAGACTGAATTACCCCCATAGGGGGTTCACTTAGTTAACCTATGCCATAACATGTGTGTTCATAGGATATTGGAAATACTTGTAATTTCATTAGATATTAATAATACTTTCCCAAATATTTTTGTTGAATCCCCCTCCTACTACACCTTTTCAATAAAAAAAAAATGTTTTTTCAATAAATAACATAAGTATCCATTGTTTTTTGATTGTTTTAACACCCCTTCTAATTTATACACGTAGTATACTGGCTGGATGAGGATTATGCAAAGCGATGAAGTTCCTTTTTTTCTTCCTTATTTTAATTTATTCTAATTCAACCTCCTTACTTAATCCCCCATATCTATAGATTTTTAATATATTAAAGATATCGCTTAACTTCTATATGCTAAGCAATATAATGCTTCGATTTTTAGAATAAACCACCAAAATATGAGCTTACATGTTATAATATACACCATTGTTCACTACAACTATGGTGACACTGCAACAATCAAAATTAAGACTGAAGTGATGGAGTTAAGCCATTCTAGAACCAATAAAATGATAAGCCAACACACAATTCCTAATTTACCCACCATACTACTTATAAGTTCAAATGCCCTTGGGATAATGTTATGGATTAATGATCACTATGAGCACTTTAACTCCTCATCTCTTCAAGTTTCCATGATGGAACTTAACTTTCTTAATGATCTTAATTTAAAGCAGGGCACATTAATTAAGAAGCTGCACACATTTACCATAATCAAACTTTCCTTCAAACTCACTCCTAAATTGAGTGGGTATCAACATCCTTAATTTATAATTACAAAAAACATAAGATTATTTTTGCAAAGAAGTGATTTAAAAATGATCATATATGTGAGCTATAGGATAAACATTGATTGGAATTGGGGTATCCACAATATGTACATCACAATTTATATCAAATAGACAAACTGTTATAATACTCAAAGTTCTACATTCTTTGAGAGAAATAGATTCTTCTGATTGATAATTATCACATTTTCATGTAAGCTCCCCATATATTAATCCCACCTGAGGGATTTGATATTATGATAAGCAATTTCAGCAATTGAAAAATAATCAAAAGTTTTGAAGAGGGGTTTCATAATATGATAAGCAATTTCAACAATTGAAAAATAATCAAAAGTTTTGAAGAGGGGTTTGATAATATGATAAACAAATTATTATCAAAGAATCCCCAATTTGAAGAGGGGTTTGATAATATGATAAGCAAATTATTATCAAAGAATCCCCAACTATTGTAATATTATAAACAGCTTCCTCTCTCTTTCTTCATTATATTATAAACAGCTTCCTCTCTCTTTCTTCATTAACATAATGACACCTTGAAAGATTACTAATATTTGACACACTCCCTCGAACCCAGGAAGACTCTTTCTGTTTTATGTATGTCATAGATGACCCTTGTTTCGAACTTTTTCACAATTGCGTATGCTCACTGGGGTGATATTTTTGTGTCGACTGATCACATTTATATTGAAATTACCTTTCAACGAATATTTGTAAATAACGATTGATGAATATTTACAAATAACAACTCAGAAATTTAGTTGTCGAAAAACTTTTCTCA